>PITA01003700.1:0-102206 GCA_004023965.1 Spilogale gracilis | reverse complement strand
AATGCTTCTACCACCTGATGGGATAACAGATATAATACTTCATTTCTATTCTGCAGCTAATCCTGTGCTGTAATTGCCTAACGACCATCATGTGAGATGTCCATAAGTTTTCCAGTTCACTGCATTGAACAGCAATGAATTGTGAAGTAGAGCAATTATTCAAAGTTGATACTTTTCAAAACTTGTTGCTTAATAGCTTCCATGTTCATTAACATACTGATTTCATATGTGTGTGTGTGTGTGTGTGTATGTCTTTTTCCAGAGAATTTTATTAACTTTAGGACTGTATTTGACTTACCACCGTGGCATCTCACCAGTACAGCCTCGACATTTCTCCTCCATTCCCCCCACATCCTCAAAGCCCATCATGGCTCCAGGCCTTCTTAGGACCCTGATCCCCTGTCCTAGATTATCCTCACTGGTGGAACTGGCATCAGTCTTGCTGACCATGGTGTTCTAGTACACAGTACTGGGTTTGGCACATAATAGGTTCCTAATAAGTATTGAACAAATTAAGCATCAATGAGTATGTCGTTACGTACCACTAGATAAGGGTGTGTGTCTGTCTATTCTCACTTCAGCAGTCTGGGGTGATCCTTGAAAAGATAAGTAGGTTCATATTCCCTTTGATCAGAACTTTCTAGGGCCTTCACATCTTTCTCAGAAGTAACACCTCCCTGCCAACCTAGGCAGTGTGATCCAGCCCCCAAGACCTCTCTGGCCCCATTACCCTGCACTCTCCACTTTTACTTTCTTCTGTAGCCCCAGTGACCTCCTTGCTGTTTTGTTGTTGTTGTTGTTGTTGTTGTTGTTTCCTTTTGACATACTAAGCATGCTGCTTTAGCACTGCATTTGCTAGAATTCTCCTCTCAAGTTTCTCAGCATTAATTTGGCTCATTTCTGCACTTCTCCAAAGTCTTGGCTCAAATCCCACCTTCTCAGGTGAGCCTCCTCCATTACTGGCATTCCCCATATGTACTCTTCCCCCTAACCCCCATAACCTTGATCCTTCCAAAATGCTGTATGATGTACTTATGAATGCTAACTTTTGTTAACCCTCTGTCCCCATTAAAAGTTGAGCTCTTCAAGGCAGAGATTTTTGCCCATTTTGTTTAGTGATCCATCCCATGTACTTAGAACCATGCTTGAACCATAAACATTTGAATTAATGATTTGCAGATCACAGCTGAGCAAGTGCTGCCAAGTTTAAAATAATATTTTATAAATAATGCATCTTTTTCTTGCCTTGCTTTATCCCAACAACAATTTCTGGTAATAGGTACTGTTATTATTATTCTCATTTTTGGTTGAAGAAATTGAGCCCTGAGAATTGAGTGGCTTGCTCTTTGTCCACAAAGTGAATTGGTTCACTCAACCTCCATAGGTGCCTCCTACTCAGAGATTTTGGAAAACTACAAACTATATTTCTTAGACTCCCTTGCAATTCAAGTTGAACTGCCAGAGAGACTGCAAGGTGGGAGTCAAGTGGAGGCCATCTTTCTGTATTTTTGTCTGTTGCTGCAGTCTGCATGGTTGTGCAAACATGAGCTATCTCTGTTACAGTGCTCTGATGTCCCTTCTCCTTCTGGATGTTGAGAAGGCATGTTAGAGATCATGGCAGCAGTAAGACTTCTCAATTTGTCTTCCTAAGCCCTGGGTCACAGCTATGATGTCATTCTTCAGCTCCCTGCACAGGAGAGGCACGTAAAGCAAGAGAATAGAAGCAGCTACATCAAGGTCTTGATCCCACCTGGTCCCAGGGTGGCTTCAGAGGTAGCAGCTTTTAGAACTTTGTATGGCGGGGCAGTTCTGCTTGGTGCTGAGAATCAGAACTGGAAGCCAGTTTATAAAATACTTCTTCAGTCCTTCCAACAATTTTGCAAGCCCCTACTTCCCTATATTAAATTCCTCTGTACTTAAAATATCTAAAGTAGCTTCTGTTTCTACCCTGAAACTAATAGATAGGACCTCAGTTTACATCAGGAAAACTAGATTCTCCTTTTAGTTCCTTTCGATTCAACAAAGTATTTCCTTGAGCACTCACTTTTGGTGTGTAAGACACTGGATTAGGTCTATGGCACAAATGCAAATAACAACAATGCATAATAACAATATTCTGTTGAGATCAACCCCATCTGCAGAATTTGGGGATCCCTGGCCCTTTTCAAATCCCTCATAATTCAGAAGAGCTCTAGGGGCTGTTTCACAGCTTTCCCCTCCCTGTGACCAGTCCTGACCACACAAAAGCAGCCTTACTGTTCCCAACACAGGTTAAAAGTGGGTAAGTACCAGCATGAAGCCATGACAGCCACTTCCATATACAAGAAGTGGTTTCTCCTCCATTTCATTCTCCAGGAAAGAGAAAAAACTCCTCCCTCATCTGCCAATTGATGGTTGTGAGATTTAGAAAAATTTATTTAACCTCTCTGAGTCTCAGTTCACTCACCAGTAAAACAAAAACACTTATATACATTTAAACTCTGGTTAAAACAAGTTATTTCCATTTATAACGGAGGAAAACTAACAAGTTCTACGACCACTATCACCATCACCTGATACCCTCATGTTTCTCAGACATTCAAAGAATACAGTTCTCCACCTTGTTACAACAACTTTCTCTGCTCAGAACCTTCTGGAAAGAGGTGACTGGCCAACACTATGAAGTGCTGAGGAGCAACCTGAGTAACACAGCCCCAGAAATATTCAAAATAGTCTCTCCACTGTCATTGTTCTTGGACCAAGTTTGCAAACTTTCATCTTCCCTTCTTAAGAGGAGGAGAACCTCCCTTAATCTTCTTGGCCCCTCAGCTCATTCACACACCCCCATGACTCATGGCCTACTCCCCTATTCCTCTAGATATGTCAGACATTCCTGAAGTCACAAGAAGGCATACCGACCGGGCGTTAACTTTCTAATAGCCAATACCAACACCTCTACTTCACATAGATGAAAGAACCATCGTCCTACTCTCAGGAAGCCTACAGACTTATTATGAAGATGAGAAAAATTAATGTTGATTTAAAAAAACTAACCATATAAAGGGAAGGGATGGGATATAAGTAGCAACAGTGGGCACACAGGCTCAGAGTTGAGAAGATTCTAACTGCATCCTTCCTTCGTACATTCCATCACTAGGATCACCGGCGAATGATGGAGGCCTACCAGGTCTCAGTTTCCTCACCCGAAAAATCAGGTGTCTTTGAAGACTTAATGAAATGCCTGGGTAGAGTACTGGGCATGTAGTAAGCACTGAACAAAAAGAAACTGTTGTTATTTTCACTTAAGTGAGTTCATAAAAACTTCCTATGGAGTAAGGCAGATACTTGTGGTGTCTCATAGGCTGAAAAAATCTATTCAGTCACTGATGAGAGATTAGCCATCATTTAGAACAAGGGTAATGGCAAGATTCACCACCTATATATCTGTAGGCCAGAAAGCTGGGAAATATTTGTTACTATACAGGTGGCAAAATAACATCTATAGATCAATTTCCCTTTACATATTGGTATCACCCTCTCAAAAAGGACATAGAATGCAATGATAAACTATTCTTTTAGTATTTTATATCAAAATGCATTACACAGTGAACAATACAAAATGCTGACATGAGTTTATTGTCAATCAATATTTATGCCTCAGATAAACAAATTTAGATATTGAATGTAGCCTAAAGTAACTACTCTTTATTATTTTTTCTCATGATAACTTTATGTTCCAGATGAATAGATTTCTTTTCAGTGTAATCACTCCCATTTCCAATTACATTTTGATATGCTTGTTCTGATATATGAATTTTAATTATCAACTCTAAACTTTGTTACAATAATTAATCCACGATAATTCTGAACTTTTATCAGCTTCTTCTTCTTTGCATAGCCATGTGAGAGAGAAAAGGTATTAACGATTTTTGCCTGGGAGGCTCAGAATTAAATATCATCAGAGTAGGGGAGATGACAGTTAAAAGGGTAGCTGTCTTCTAACGCAGTCTTGCCCGCCTGTTTTCAACTAAAAGGTACAGTTTTCCTGCTGTATATCACAATGACCCAGCTCCTAAGATTGAAATTCCAGGTCTGACAACAAAGCCCTGAATTCAAAATAAATGGCAAAAAGAAAGAGAGTAAAGATTGGGGTTGATAAATACCATCTTTATGAGAATAAAGAACTTCATGGTCCCATTAAAGAGTTTGCTTTCTGTCATGTCTTGGAGACTCCCTTTTACTTGCTCTGGTTTCTTACCACCCAGACTCAAGACTTCCTGTCCTGTTGGAAGCTCTTCTTCTTTCTCACCCCTTACTTTCAATCGGTCAACAAATCCTATGGCTTCTTCCTTTACCAACTTCCTGTCAGCCTAATTATTTCTACAGTTGTAATCTAAACTCAAATCCTTTGTAATTTATGTCTGGATTATTACAACAGCCCCACACCTATCCCCCTACCTATCATTTCTACCCTACCTAATTTGGGGGACCAAGGGTGGGGACACATCACCACTAACTGACCTATGTAAAATATCACTTTGAACACTTTACATCTTTGATCAAAAATAATCAATGATTCTTTAGAGCCTTTATATATAATTGATGCTCAAATTTAGATTGAATATTTTGAATACATGAATAAACATATTCATAAGAAAGTTCTAGAAATATCCCCACTCATTTTAGCTTAACTGTGAAACCCTGCTGTTTATAAATCCTCTGCTTTTTAATTTGCTAATAGAGCTATGTAAAAAATAAAAACAAATAAGAAAATACATCCTAAAAATGATAGACTCACAAAGGAAGTCCAAGACCAACAAATTTTCCCAAGCATTTAAGAAAAATAACATCAACCTTCATGAATTTTTCTGATTCATAAGAAAAGAGGATACTTTCTTATACATACTTTGAATTTGAAAGGACTGTGACAACAAAACCTGACAAGATGTACAGAAAGCAAGTTAGAGGCTATTCTCTACCATCAACAAAAATGTAAAAATCCTAAACAAAATGTTAGCAAAATGAGTCTAGTAATAAACAAAAATGATAATATATCATGGTCAAGTTGGATTCATTCCAAGCATAAAAGGTTAGGTTGTACATTAGGCAATCAATCAATATAATTCAACACATTAAGACACTATAGGAGAAAAATTGTATGGTTGTCTTCACAGATGAAGAGAAAGCACTTGGCAAATTCAATATCTATTCATGATAAAATCTCTTGGCAAATTAGGAATAGAAGAGAATATCCATAATTTAATAAAGAGTAGTTACAAAAGGCATACAGGAAATATCATTATTTAATGGTGATACATAGTAACTTGGAGTAAGAATGAGACAAAGTTGACGTTATCCCCGCTTCTACTTAGCATTAATGGGAGGTCTTAGCAAGGCATTAAGACAGGAAAAAGAAGGGTTAAGAACTGAGGAGGAAAAAATATAACTGCCATTTTATTCACAAACAACATGGTTGTATACATAGAAAATTCAAAAGAATCTTCAAATAAATTATTAGGTTTAAGAAATGAATTTACTAAGGTCACTATAAACTAAATCAATATACAAAAATAAATTTTATTTCCTCATATAAGCAACAAACACACAATGCCATTTTTAAATATTACTTAAAGTAATATCAAATACTTACTAATAAATATAATAGCAAGTGTAGTACCCAGGACCTTTATACAAATAATCATAAAACACTGTTGGGAAGACTATAAAAGACTAAATTGAAGAATATATCATGTTCATGAATTGGAATATTTAATATTGTCATAATGTCAATTGTCATCAAATTTATGTGTAGATTCAATACAAACCAAATCAAAGATTTCAACAGATAGTTTTACGGAAGTTGATTCCGAATTTACTTGGAAATGCCAAAGGCCAGAAATACTCAAAACAATTCTTTTTTGAAGAAGAAAGATAAAGTTAGAAGCTTATATTCCAGGTATCAAGACTTATTACAAAACTATTTTAAAAAATTAAGACAGTATGGGACTATCTGTAGAAAGATACATAAAGCAAAAGAAAAATCCTAGAAACAGACCACTATATAAATGGACATTTATAAGAAATACAACAATGCACATCAGCTGGGAAAGAATAGAGGCTTAAATAAACTGATCCTGGGTCAATTTTACATCCATGTGAAGAAAACTTGAATCTTGACCCCTCATCTCACACCTGTATAATTCCATATGAATTATAGATCTAAATGTAAGGGATAAAAGAATACATTTGGGGGAGGCAATAATATAGAAAAATAATATTTTCATGTCACAATTTTGGCAGAGCTTATTTGAATCTCAGGAAACAAATACTTGCCATAAAAGAAAAGACTAATAGTTTGATTTTCATTAAAATTAAGAACTTTGGTTATGAAAGATACTATTTCAAGGGACAAAAAAAAAAAGAAAGAAAGAAAACCAAAGTAATATACCATGGTACACTAGAATGACTAAAATCTAAAAGCCTTATAAAATTAAGTGTTAACAAAGATATAGTGCCACTGGAATTCTCACACTGCTAGTAGGAGTATAAAATGGGATAACTGCTTTGAAAATATTTTTGTAGTGCCCACTAGAGCTAAACATGCACATGTACTCTGTGACCTAGAAATTCCATTTATAGTATAGAAACTCTCACTGGTGTGTATAGGAGACAATGTATAAAACAGTCACTTCAGCATTAATAGTAATTCTAATTTCACTCCTGGGGAGCAAGAACTTTGATTGTAAGTGCTATATCCCAATCACAGTAGCTGTCATACATTTCCAAAGTAATATTTAAATAGTAACCATAACATTTAAATGACATGTAGAACTCATCATAGAGATTAGTTACTGTATCATTGAGAAACATTGTTTCTTTTTTAATGATTTATTTACTTATTTATCTATCTATCTATTTATTTATTTATTTGAGAGAGACAGAGCAGAGGCAGGGGAAGGAGGAGGGCGAGAGAATCCCAAGCTGACTCCTTGCTTGAGTGGGGCTCGATCCCACATCCTGTGAGATCATGACCTGAGCCAAAACCCAGTCAAGTCATAAGTTTAACCAACTGAGTCACCCAGGTGCCCCAATAACATTGTTTCTTTATTAAACCAAGATAATCTATTAAAGTTAGTTCTTATTGAGTCCATACAGTATGCCAAATGTTACACTGTATGCTTTATGTACATTATCTTCTTTAAGCTTTACTACAGCTTTGGAATATAAGGATAAGTACCTACATTTTGTGGGTAAGAAAAATGAGGTTAAGCGCAAAGAAGCTTGCCTCAAATCAACACAGTTTTGAAGTTAACTACAACATGTTAAATTGCCTCCTATTACTTGTATCTTTTTTTTTTTTTTGAGATTTTATTTATTTCCTTGACAGAGAGAAACACAGCTAGAGAGGGAACATGAGGGGGAGCGAGAGAGGGAGAAGCAGGCTTCCTGCTGAGCAGGGAGCCCGATGCCAGGTTTGATCCTGACTTGAGCCCAAGGCAGACACTTAATGACTGAGCCACCCAGGCATCCCTGGGTGTATCTTTAAACTCTTTGAAACACATACTGAGATTGTATACAGAGGATCCAAATCAAATATATTTAATCCAAATAAGCATCACACTGGAGTATGTTGTATGTTGCAAGATATAACACTAAAAGAATTTTTAGTCATTGTTTTAATTTAACAAATAATTAAGTAAGATAATCATTTATGGATGTTTATTTCAGTCCTTATAAAACTAAAAGCAATTTTCTCCTGCTTTGTTGAAGATGAGTTGACCATGGAGTTGAGGGTCCATTTCTGGGCTCTCTATTTTGTTCCATTGGTCTATGTGTATGTTTTTGTGCCAGAACCACACTGCCTTGGTGATCATAGCTTTGTAATAGAGCTTGAAATCAGGCAGCGTGATGCCCCCAGCTTTGTTTTTCTTTTTCAACATTTCTTTGGTAATTTATATGGTGACTTAAATAACATAATAAAGTTAAAAAAAAAAAAAGAAAGAAGAAATGACTAAAAATAAAGACAAAATATTGTATTTACTGGTAGAGTGCTGAATATCTTTTGGTTGAAAAAGTGAGTATATACATTTGTATTTCTAGTTTACTAAATACTGTAAAATCTATATGTTAAAAGACCACTGTTTCCGTGACACTGTTCTGGAAAACCAAATGCTGATAATGAGGCTGTCTTCAGTTGGCTCATTTCCCCCACACACAAGCAAAATGGAGTTATTATCCTTGACCCTTCTGGGACTCCCTGTCCCCAGCTAAGCCTCTTGTGGCTCCAATAAATGAGAAAATCTGGTCCTTAATTCACCTTGCAGAAACTTACATAATATGCAATAAATCAATATAGTAAATGGGTATTGAGTCTACTAAGGGAAAGAACCTACCACATGTATGGCATCTAATGCTTTGCCTCTGCATGTTATATCCTACATGGACCTGAATTACCCTTGCTGAGTGAAGCCACAAGGATTTGAACAGGTTAAATGTATGCTTTCAAAAATGTAAATGTTAAGTGAAACAGAGTGGACACCGCTACTCTTTGGGAAGGAGGGGAGCAGACTCATTATCTTAATGCCCTGGAGCCCATAAGATGAAAGAAAAGCTGAAGCATCAGTGGTAATGTCTTAGTTTCGCTTGGAACAGAGATGGTCTCCTGTTGACAGCTAATCGAAAAAGGAGTGGTTTCAGACAAAATGATGGTGAACATCCCTGTGTATTTAACTGGGATACTTGGAATCAATGGGTGCATTGTTAGGTTGTTAAATAATACCTTTGAAGTAGAGCTAAAAATTAAGAAGGAAATACTTCAGTGAAAGTCATTGTAAATCTTTAATTAGCTCAGAAAAGCCCCAGCACTGATGTTAACAGGAACTGTAACACGGCTTTTGCAGGTAGTGAATGATGTGTATTACAGTTAAGGAACACTTACTGGGACAGAGTTAACATTCAACTTGTGGATTTTGCATGAAGCACCAGCCTGCCTGTCTCCCAAAGACATAGGTAACAATACTAATTTCCTCTCCATGAACCCAAGCTTTTAAATTTATACTGCACATGAACAAATTAGTCCTCACATTACCTCTGAACATCAGGTCACATTCCTAGATTTTTTCCAGAGCAGAAATCTCTATTTATTAAACATTTACAAGGTCACAGAAAAGACAAGTGATGGAATCTGAAATCAAAAATTTAAAGTTCCAGTGCTGCATCTCATATCCACATGATTTCAAATTCTGTGACTTAAATTCTATGTGTCAAGATCAAATGATCTTGTGCTATGTTTTCATAACTCCTTTTTTGCATATTTATACACACTTTTCCGGATTCTAGAAAGGACTTCAAGTGACATGTTGAAATGCAACACCAAATGCGTAAAATCTAAAATCAGAAGCTAAAGATGGGGGGGGAGGGGTGGAAAGGAGGAGAAAAAGTAAGATAAAGTCAGAATTTATTTAGCTTACACAATGTAGGAACCTTACATCTGTGATACAGATTTTGGAGCTTTGCTTTCTTGTGGCCAAAGCAAAGAGATCATAAGTGTCCATAACGTAAAAATAAACATGATGTTTATAAGGAGTACAATTATGACTCATTCTAATACCAGAAAGAAATGACTCACCTGCAATCACACGAAGAGGACCATCTATGATTAATGAGCCACCACCTCAACAATATCCTACAAGGAAATACAACACATTTCACAGGGTACATTCTCGAAAGTCCCTCAATCTAAATAGAGGGGATACATTGGGGTTTTAGGGAATGACAGAGAGAAAAATCTCTTTACGTTCTAAAAATGCAAACTGCTGGTGTTGTCCTTCCGGCTTCCTCAGAGAATATTACTTGTCAAAGAAGCCCCTGAGAGCAAAGTCGTTGCTTGACCGATACTGGCAGCGGGCGTGGCCCCAAAGCAATCCCTTCTCATTATCAGTCATGTTCTTCCTTCCCTGAGGTTGTCAGAAACAAAAGGGTCACCTGATGCTCACCCTCTGCCAAAATTGTTTTTCCTGCCAGTCAGAGATAGGGAGGTTTAAAACCATAAATGTGAGCAGACATGGTTGTTTTTTTTTTTTCAATTCAAATCTATTAAAGGAGAGGAGTAATAGGAAAAAAAAAAAAAAAAAAAAAAAAAAAACAGCAACTGGGGAACCATGTGACCGTGTTTCAGGCCAATACTTCGTTGCTGAGAGGTCTAGATGGAAAGTATCATATTGCAAGCTTGCATGTTCTAATATTAATAGAAAATTTCTACAAACGTAAAACCCACATGGGGATCAAAGTGTCAGCTTTACCTGGGGGCTAGGAGCTTCTCAATAGCTATCAGTCTATAGGACTGTTGAGTATACTGTGCTGACAAACAGGGCTTGAACCTGAGGACGAAGATTGAGTATCATAATCTCTGCTTCACTGAGGATGTAGGGTCTAAATATTGGCCTGAAATATTGGGACAATGAGCAAAAATCTGATTCACTGCATGAAAACTGGGAGTGAAAGATGACTTCCCCAAGCCTGAGCAGGAACAATCCAAAAGGCCAACAAAGAGGTAAGAGAAGTTGCCTTCAGCACATTACCCCCACCCACTGATGAATAGAGTTTAGTGGATATAAACTCTTACTAACCAGCTCTACTATCTTTGCCTTCCCAGAGGAGAGAGTTCAAAGTGTAGAGGGAAAAGTGGGAAGCATTCACTCTAATACTCATTCACCAAGAGATGTCACAAGCTCCTTTATTCATTGCAATGAGAGGGCAGGTGAAGAGTGGTTCCCAACCAGGCAAGGTCAGTTTCATGGCCATGTAACCTGTGCGTTACACAGGCAGCCCTGTGGTCTGAAGAACCCTGTACTCAGCTTAATGCTCTGCTATCACTGCCTTGAAATTCTTTTTTTTTTTTTTAAGATTTTATTTATTTGACAGCGAGAAACACAGTTAGAGAGGGAACACAAGCAGGGGGAGTGAGAAAGGGAGAAGCAGGCTTCCCGCGGAGCAGGGAGCCCAATGCAGGGGCTGGATTCCGGGACTCTGGGGTCATGACCTGAGCCAAAGGCAGTCGCTTAGCCAACTGAGCCACCCAGGTGCCCCCACTGCCTTGAAATTCTTAATGATCTTTGAATAGTCATTCATAATTTCATTTTGTATTGAGCTCACAAATTATGTAACTGGTACTTACAATAAAGAATTAAGACAACGATTACATTAGAGAGAGTGACAGTGAGCCAGGGGTAAAAATCATCTAGATATGAGGGAAACTGACACCAGGGTCAGTAAATGATAGTAATGAAGGAATAGTGGTTAATATAATCTGATGGCATGAGTATCAAAGTGAGGTGGGAGTTAGGGAAGAAGAGAGGAGTGCAAGGAAATGTATTCCTCACAACCAGACACAGTTCTTTAAGAGCTATAGGAGAAAAGAGCCAGTGCTTGAAATGTATATAAGGGAAGTGGTGTCTTCTGAGAACAGTAACTCTGAATGTGTGTGTGTGTGCACGAACACAAGAACGTGCACATGTGCACACATGCATTCATTCACATCCAGTGAGATAAAGCAAAAAAGGAGGAATCCAGAAATTTTAAACCAGCAAATGATCATATAAGGTGAGACTAGTATAAAATGCTGGTTATATGATCTGCACAAGAATTTTAACCCTAGGAGGATGTAGGCTGTGAGTCTCCCTAGTCTTCTGGGATGAGGCTTTTTGAATATCCAAGCTTGAAAGGTCTAGGAGAAACATAGGAGGCATGTAAAGGTTCTGCTGAGAAAAAAGGATCTGATCCTTCTGATTTATGGGGAGAGTTTGCCTTCTGCTGTCTCTGCCTGCTATGCTTCTTGCTGGTTATTATAAAAGCAAATCAAAAATCAATAAAATGTATGAAAGACTAAGTATGAGACAGGAAAAAATATTTTCAGTGCAGCAAAAATATTAGACAATATAATGCTAAAAGATCTAAAGGAAGATAAAAGATAAAGAAAAAGAAAAGGTTAAAAATAAATATAAGGATTCAAAAAATAAAAAATTGCAAGTTTTAAAATGCTAAATAGGTGAAATTTCGAATAGACTATAAAAGACCATAAAATTAAAGATTAACTCCTCCCCCAATTATTTCATTTATTCATTGCTCAAAACTAACAGATGGTTTGGGGCATCTGGGTGGCTCAGTTGGTTGAACACCTGCCTTCAGCTCAGGTCATGATCCCGAGGTCCTGGAATCAAGCCCCCGACCCCCACTCCCCATGGCCAGCTCCCTGCTCAGTGGGGAATCTGCTTCTCCCTCTCCCTCTGCCCACCACTCCCCCTGCTTGTGTACTTGCTCTCTTTCTCTTTCTGTCAAATAAATAAATAAAGTCCTCTAAAAAAGAAAACTGGGTGCCTGGGTGGCTCAGAGGGTTAAGCTTCTGCCTTTGGCTCAGGTCATGATCTCAGGGTCCTGGGATCGAGTCCCACATCGGGTTCTCTGCTCAGCAGGGAGCCCGCTTCCTCCTTTCTCTGCCTGCCTCTCTGCCTATTTGTGATCTCTCTCTCTCTGTCAAATAAATAAATAAAATCTTTAAAAAAGAAAAAACTATCAGATGCTTAACTTTGTGCTAAATCCATGTACAAGTAACATTCATTCTTCTCCCCACCACATGTCAGAAACAGTATTTTGTCTTCAGAGTGACTTTGATGCCATATAAATAAAAGCAAGTAAACACATAAAAAATGCAAAGAAATTAGACAATGAGACAACAGGGCTACGGATGGTTCAACATATAAAAATCAATCAGTGTGATACACCACACTAACAAAATGAAAGGGAAATAAACATATGATTATATAATCTCAATTGATGCAGAAAAAATTACAAATTGAGCACACTTTCATGATAAAAAAACACTTGACAAACTAGGAATAGAAGGAAACTACCTCAAAATAATAAAAGCCATTCATTAAAAACCCACAGTTAACATCATACCCAACAATAAAAGACTGAAAACTTTTTCTCTGAGATCAAGGATAAGAAAAGGATCCTTGCTTTGACTGCTTATATTAACAGAGTACTTGAACAGTTCTAGCCAAAGCAATTAGGTGAGAAGAAGAAACAAAAGGCATCTAAATTGAGAAGAAAAAGTAAAATTATTTGTATTCACAGATATGTTCTTTTATGGAGAAGATTCTAAATATTACACACACACACACACACACACACACACACACACACACACACACACACCCCTATAGGAACTAATGAACAAAATCAGCAAAGTAGCAGGATTTAAAGTCAATTCAATACACAAAAATCAGCTACATTTTTATATACTAATAATGAACAATCCAAAAAAGGATATTATAAAAATAATTCCACTTATAATAACACTACAAAGAATAAAATTCCTAGGAATTAACTTAAACAATAAAGTGAGATACTTAGACAATGAAAACTATGAAACATTGCTGAAAGAAATTAAAGAAAGACATGATGGCAATATATCCGACGTTCACAGGTTGGAAGACTTACTATTGTTAAAATGTTAATACTACAGAGAAATTTAAATTTAAATCTCCATGATATTTTGTGCAGAAATAGAAAAATCTATTCCAAAAGTCATATGAAATTTCAAGAGGCCCCAACGAATTAAAACAATCTTGAAAAAGAAGAACAAAGTTGAAGGACTCGCACTTCCTGATTTCAAAACTGCAAAGCTACAGTAATCAAAACAGTGTGAAACTAGCATAAAGACAATAAAGTAATGGTATAGAAGAAATATTTCAGAAATAAACTCTTGTATATATGGTCAGATGATTTTTTTTATTATTTTATTTTTTCAGTATTCCAAGATTCGTAGTTTATGCCCCACACCCAGTTCTCCATGCAATACGTGCCCTCAGTACCCATCACTACGCTCTCCCATCACCCCACCCTCTCCCTTCCCAGACCCTCAGATTGTTTCTGAGTCCACAGTCTCTCATGTTTCGTTTCCCTCCCTGAATTACCCTACTTCCCATTTCCTTTCCTTCTCCTACTGTCCTCTATATTACCCCTTATGCACCGCAAGTAAGTGAAACCATGTGATACTTGACTTTCTCTACTTGGCTTATTTCACTCAGCATAATCTCCTCAATCCAGGCCAAGTTGCTACAAAACTTGGATATTCATCCTTCTGGATGGAGGTGTAGTATTCCATTGTATATATGTACCACATCTACTTTATCCATTCATCCGTTGAAGGGCACCTTGACTCTTTCCAAGTTTGGCGATTGTGGACATTGCTGCAATGAACATTGAGGTACATATGGCCCTTCTTTTCACTACATCTGTATCTTCGGGGTAAACACTGAGTAGTGCAATTGCAGGGTCATAGGGTAGCTCCATTTTTAATTTTTTAAGGAATGTCCATACTGCTTACCAAAGTGGCTGCACAAACTTGCATTCCCACCAACAGTGTAAGAGGGTTCCCCTTTCTCCACAGCCTCTCCAATGCTTGTTGTTTCCTGTCTTGTTAATTTTGGCCATTCTGACTGGTGTAAGGTGGTATCTCAGTGTAGTTTTGATTTGAATTTCCCTGATAGCTAGTGATGATGAACATTTTTTCATGTCTGTTAGCCATTTGTATGTCTTCTATGGAGAAGTGCTTCTTCATGTCTCTTGCCCAATTTTTGATGTATTCATCTTCTTTTTGGATGTTGAGTTTGAGTAGTTCTTTATGGATCTTGGATATCAGTCCTTTGTCTGTAGTGTCACTTGTAAATATCCTCTCCCATTCTGTGGGTTGCCTCTTTGTTTTGTTGACTGTTTCCTTTGCTGTGCAGAAGCTTTTTATTTTGATGAAGTCTCAAAAGTTCATTTTTGCTTTTGTTTCCTTTGCCTTTGAGGACGTGTCTTGAAAGAAGTTGCTGTGGCCGATGTCAAAGAGGATGATGGATTTTAATGGATTCCTGCCTCACGTTGAGGTCTTTGATCCATTTTAAGTTTGTTTTTGTGTGTGGTGTAAGAGAATGGTTTAGTTTCATTCTTCTATGCGTAGCTGTCCAATTTCCCCAGCACCATTTATTGAAGAGACTTTTTTCCACTGGATATTTTTACTCACTTTGTCAAAGATGATTTGACCATAGATTTGTGGGTACATATCTGGACTCTCTACTCTGTTCCACTGGTCTATTTGTTTGTGTCTGTGCTAATACCATGCTGTCTTGGTGATCACAGCTTTATAATAAAGCCTGAAGTCAGGTAACGTGATACCTCCAGCTTTGTTTTTCTTTTTCAACAATTCCTTAGCAATTCAGGGTCTTTTGGGTTCCACGTAAATTTTAGGATTGTTTGTTCCAATGCTTTGAAAAATGTTGTTTGGGATTTTGATCAGAATGGCATTGAAAGTATAGATTGCTCTGGGAAGTATAGACATTTTGACAATGTTTATTATTCCGACCCATGAGCATGGAATACTCTTCCATCTTTTTGTGTCTTCTTCAATTTCTTTCATGAGTGTTCTGTAGTTCCTCGAGTACAGATCCTTGACTTCTTTGGTTAGGTTTATTCCTAGGTATCTTATGGTTTTTGATGCAATAGTAAATGGAATTGATTCTCTGATTTCCCTTTTTATATTTTCATTGTTAGTGTATAAGAACACAACTGATTTCTGTGCATTGATTTTGTATCCTGTCACATTACTGAATTGTTGTATGAGTTCTAGTAGTTTGGGAGTAGTCTTTTGGATTTTCCATATAGTGTATCATGTCATCTGCAAAGAGAGAGAGTTTGACTTCTTTGTCAATTTGAATACATTTTATTTCTTTCTGTTGTCTGATTGCTGTTCCTAGGACTTCTAACACTATGTTAAACAATAGTGGTGAGAGTGGGCATCCTTGTCTTGTTTCTGATCTCAGAGGGAAGGCTGTCAGTTCTTCCCCATTGAGAATGATATTTGCTGTGGGTTTTCGTAGATAGATTTTATGAGGTTGAGGAATGTTCCCTCTAACTCTATACTTTGAAGAGTTTTAATCAGGAACAGATGTTGTATTTTGTCAAATGCTTTTTCTGTATCAATTGAAAGTACCATGTGGTTCTTCTCTCTTCTCTTATTGATTTATTCTATCACATTGATTGATTTGCGAGTGTTGAACCACCCCTGCATCCCTGGGATAAATCCCACCTGGTCATGGTGGATAATCTTTTTAATGTATTGTTGGATCCTGTTAGCAAGGATCTTGTTGAGAATCTTGGCATCCATATTCATCAGATATATTGGCCTGAAGTTCTCCTTTTTGATGGGGTCTTTGTCTGGTTTGGGGATAAGAGTAATGCCGGCTTCATAGAGTCTGGAAGTTTTCCTTCTGTTTCTATTTTCTGAAACAGCTTCAGGGGAATAGGTGTTATTTCTTCTTTGAATGTTTGGTAGAATTCCCCAGGTAATCCGTCAGGTCCTGGGCTCTTGTTTTTTGGGAGGTTTTTGATCACTGCTTCAATCTCGTTACTAGATATAGGTCTATTCGGATTGTCAATTTCTTCCTGTTTCAGTGTTGGATGTTTATAGGTTTCCAGGAATGTATCCATCTCTTCTAGGTTGTTAAACTTTTTGGCATATAATTGTTGATAGTAATTTCTGATGATTGCTTCTATTTCCTTGGTGTTAGTCATGATCTCTACTTTTTCATTCACAATTTTATTAATTTAGGTCTTCTCCCTTTTCTTTTGGATTAGTTTGGCCAATGGTTTATTGATCTTATTAATTCTTTCAAAGAACCAGCTTCTAGTTTCCTTGATGTGTTCTACTGTATCTCTAGTTTCTGATTCATTGATCTCTGCTCTAATCTTAATTATTTCCCATCCTGGTGGGGGGGGGGGTGTTGGTTTAACTTGTTGTTGATTTTCCAGTTCTTTAAGGTGTAATGAGAGTTGGTGTATTCAGAATTTTTCAATTTTTTTAAGTGAGACTTGGATGGCTATGTATTTACCCCTTAGAACAGCCTTTGCTGTATCCCATAGGTTTTGGATCGATGTATCTTCATTCTCATTGGTTTCCATGAAGTGTGATTTTTTGACAATGCTTCCAAGACCACATGATGACCAAAAAAACCCATCTTTTCAACAAATGGTGTGGAGAAAATTGTATATCTAAATGGAAAAAATAAATAAAATTCTTTACCTAGCACCATACACAAAAATGAACTCAAAATGGATCAAATACCTAAGGAAAACAGCTAAAACTATAAACTTTTACAAGAAAGCATAGAAAAAAGGCTTCATGACATTGTATTTGACAGTGATTTCTTGGATATGACACCAAAGGCACAGATAACAAAGCAAAACTGGACAAATTCAACTTCATGAAAATTAAAAATTTCACGATCAACAGTGTAAAATAGTTGTCCACTAAATGGGAGAAAATATTTACAGTTAACCCTTGAAAAACATGAGTTTGAACCGCACATGTCTACTTATACACAATTTTTTTCAATAAATACAGTACAGTACTATAAACATACTTTCTCTTCCTTCTGTTTTCTTAACATTTTCTTTTCTCCAGTCTACTTTATTATAGTAATATAGTACATACTACACAGTAACATAAATAAGTGTTAATCAACTGTATTATCAGTAAGACTAGGAAAATTTTAGGGGAGTTGAAACTTATATATGGATTTTCAACTGCATGGGGGACCAGCACCCCTAGCCCCCTGTGTTGTTCAAGGGTCAATTATTCAAATCACATATCTGATATGGAATTAATACCCAGAATATAGGAAGTATTTTTTTTAAAACACAACCACAAAAAGACAGATGACCAGATTCAAAATGCGGGAAGGAGATATACAAAGAAGATATACAAATTACTAAGAAGCATATGAAAAAATGTTCAGTGTCATTGGCTAGGAAAATGCAAATCAAAACTATAATGAGATACCGTCCTACACCCATTAGGATGGCTACCAACAACAAACAAACAAACAAACAAACAAAATAACATATTGACAAGGATGGAACCCTTGTACACTGTTGGTGGGAATATAAAATGTTACAACGATGGTGGATAATAGTATTGAGAGGTGATTCTTCAGACAATTAAAAAATTAAAAATTAAAACTGGTTTAAACTGCTGTGCCTGCGTGTCTTAGTTGGTTAAGTATCCAACTCTTGATCTCAGCTCGGGTCTTGATCTCAGGGTCTTGAGGTCAAGCCCTGCATTAGGTTCCATTCTGGGCATAGATCCTAATTTAAAAAATAAAATAAAATTTAAACAAATTTAGTTGAAGACAATAGAATACAGTAATTCTACTTCTCGG
This sequence comes from Spilogale gracilis, assembly GCA_004023965.1. Taxonomy (NCBI): domain Eukaryota; kingdom Metazoa; phylum Chordata; class Mammalia; order Carnivora; family Mephitidae; genus Spilogale; species Spilogale gracilis. The sequence continues at coordinate 83,964 of PITA01003700.1, read as the reverse complement.
TACACAACTAACAGAAATAAAAACAGGGTCTTGAAGAGATGTTTGTACACTTATGTTCATACCAACCTCATTCACAATGGCTAAAACACGGAAGTAACACAGTAAGTGTTCATCAATGGATGAATGGATAAACATAAGGGGTATATACACACAATAGAATATTATTCAGCCTTAAAAAGAAAAGAAATTCTAACATGCTACAATGTAGATGAGTCTTAAGGACATTATGCTGAATGAAATAACCCAATCACAAAAAATATAAATACTGTATGATTACACATATATGAGGTACATAAAGTGGTCAAAATCAAAGGAACAGAAAGTTAGAATGGTGGTCACCAGGAGGGTCCAGGGGAGGCGGGGGGAATAAAGAGTTACTATTTAATGGGAGAAGAGTTTCAGGTTTGCAAGTTTCAGGTTCTGGAAATGGGTAGTGATGGTTGCACAACAGTATGAATATACTTAATACCACTGGATTGTACACTTTAAAGTGGTTAAGATGATAAGGTTTATGTTATATGCATTATTCAAAAATTAAAAAAATATTTAAATGTAGTTGCATTTGAATTTCAGATGGACAGTAAGTGGTTTTATAGTGTGTGTCCCAAATACTGCATATGATATACTTCTATTCCAATTACGTTGTTATTTATTTGGAGTTCAAGTTTAATTGGGTATCCTGTACTTTATCTGACAATCCATTAAAAAAGAAGAAAGAGACAGGAAGGGAGGGAGAGAGGGAGGGAAGGAGCGAGGGAGGGAGGAGGAAGGAAGAAAGGGAAGGAGGGAGAAATGAGGAAAGAAAGAGGGAGAAGAGTAAAGTGTTGGGAGGTGGCAAGAGAAAGAAACACAGAGAGAGAAAGGCAATCCCAAGAAGTTTCCTGAAGATGGGTTTAGTATTGCTTCTGATGCCCCACATCAGCTCCATCTGGCTCAGTATTGTTAACACATTAATTAACACCTAATCAAGTGGCCAGATTTTACTTTTGCTTTAAAAAGTATGATCTTCCCCAATTTAAATATGAATGAGACCTGGATGGTTGATTTTGGATATTTGGCTATTTCAAAGAACAAGCAGAAGAAAAGAAGTAAATGTGTCTTTATTTTAATTCAGGATATTCTAAATGAGGAAAATTTTATTACCAGAGAATTGTGTCTTGAGAAGTTGGAGAAATCTTGTGTCTAAGGTCTTTATTCCTCCTTGTCCATTTTTAGCCTCTGCAAATGTTTGTGTGATTTTATTTATATGATTGAACTTGGATATGAAGGCTATGAGCATCCTTTAATAACGTGGAAATAAACTAATACATTCCATATTGATACTACCTCTCAGATTTCTCCTCTCCTTCAATGCAACTTTCAGCTATTTCATATGCTAATATTTGCAGATAACTGCTTTATATTTCAACATATTGAGTCATTTTTCCCATGCCTCTCATTCTATCACATTGGTTTTAGTCTCAGCATTTTCCTTCTGCCGAGATCAAGTTTCTTGTTCACAATTTCTGCCAAGGTCATTTACTCTTAAAAGTTCAAACAGGCACTACGATGAGACTGAAGATTTTCACCTTGACTCCTGAACTAATACACCAAATATTTTTTTCCCATTACGTCTACAGCATGCACATGCTGCCTTTTTAAAACATTTTTGTTTTGCACTTTATCTTACTGCTGGAGAAGTTTCTGTGTCTTTCCAGTGTCTTCTGACAAATTCCTCACAATCGTTTCCTTTTCCTCTCTCAACCTGATGCATGCACTCATCTCGACTCTTAAAGGCCTTTGCACTTTATCCAATATCCAGTCATTTATTTTCATTCTATGACTGAATGTCCAGTAATGACAGACAGATTTTATAAGAGCTTGTTTTTCAAATCTCACATGCGCCCCTGAAGGGTGCAAGTGTGTTTTAATTCTTCAAAGCATGAAATTTCCCTGTGTATGTTGAGAGCAAACAGGTTTTGAACGGTGGCTTTTCAGATTTTGCCCAAATCAAAAATAGTAGAAATGACTTTCAGAATGAAAGCAAGGAGGTTCTCCACTACCCTAACTCTTTGTGCTTTCGTCCTTAACAATATTTTAGGCTACAAATGGCATCAAACATGTCTTTGAACACTCCCACTCCAATCTCAAATCAACTCTGTTTAGTATCACTTCATTAGATTTTACAGTCAATACCACCATTACAGACTTGATTAAATGAACTCCACTGGGTTCTATAACATTAATTATAGCTGCACAACTCCTGCAGCCATCACTGAACATTCATTATGTATGACTCCCTCCACAGAAGGAGAAATCATTGGCTATTTGGGTGATGTCTTTTCAGAGACCCATAGAATCTTTTTGATCTCTACAAATATAAACAATCTGAGGAACAGGTCTGATAGGACAAAACTCTGAGGGATCATTGAACCCCTCAAATACAACAGTAGCTAAAAAATACGTGCTCTGGTGTTAGTGAAACCAATTTAGGTTTTACATCCTTCTTCAGCTGTGCCCAATCCTATAGTAAATATGATTCCTCCGGAATTAAACCATTCAGTGTAAGTGGCAGTTATGTTTCCCACTCTGCACTGGGATATGCTAAGATAACTGAAATATGCAAAGATAATGTCTCAGTCTCAAAACTTTATATAGGCTATAATGGAACTGTGCATAAAAATTAGAAAGTTTATAGTGTTTTCAGTGAAACAAAGATGTGTGGATTCAGAAATAAAAGAGTTCTTGAACCATAATGTTACCTTTTGGCTCCTGTTACTTGCCACAAAGGAATGGTTCATGTTTACACCCAGTTCTGGGGTGAGTGGACTCATGACCTGGACATCCAAGGCTACTTGGATTCCGTAACAGTGACCTTTGCATGATTAACTAATTCCTCTGTGAGTGGGGTTTTTCTACTTCTGGAAATGTTCTTGAATAGAGGAAACATTGGAAGCAAAGAAATCAGTTGAGGGGCACCTGGGTGGCTCAGCTGGTTAGGCCACTGCCTTCGGCTCAGGTCATGATCCCGGAGACCTGGGATCGAGCCCCACATCCAGCTCCCTGCTCGGCGGGAAGCCTGCTTCTCCCTCTCTCGGTCCCCCTGCTTGTGTTCCCTCTCTCGCTGTGTTTCTCTCTGTCAAATAAATAAATAAAATCTTTTTTTTAAAAAAAAAAAAAGAAATCAGTTGAAAGGAACCAAAATATTATGAATTAAAAAAATATAATTAAGAAAACAGTTCATTTAAAAACACATTTGTATGCATACAATTACTCGTACCTGAATCATGCAGGCATGGTTCTTGGTTGACTCTGAGTTTTGTTAGTAGATTATGATAAGATACTTAACTGCTAGTGATATTTCTCTTTTACTTTATCAATTATTCTTTTTCTCTAAATCTACTTTCTAAATGAAATATCAAAATTCTGACTCTAAGTAGGAGATCATTTTATTTCCATGAGAAGAGAACAATAAATTTTTCACTCCTTTCTGTAAGAGAAGCCACTGATATCCGACTAAAGAATTTTAACGTCTTGCAGCTTCTAAATCCAGGAAGACACTCTTTCCATCTTTCAAAAACAAAAACAAAAACAAAAAAACACTAACCTTTCCCTGCTTATCATACACGCGTCACACCAACTTTCATGGAATTGGCCTCTGGTGCCAGTTAGCACCATGAGCCATAGCATTTAAGGAAGAATTCAAAGAATTCAAAGAAGAATTCATGGAGATGATGAAAAAGACTTTGCTCTTTTCAAGAATGCTGATGACAAAGATTCTTTGCTTGACCAAACTGTAGTCTATCTCCTGAACCTTCTCCTAGGCCCATCTGTGTACTTCTTTGTAGAATATAGTTTTAGGAAGACAGTGCTAAGTCAGTTGAAAGAACCCTTTCCCATTTACCCTTATATCTGATTAGGTTCCTCATCCTCTACTTTCCTCCAGGTAATATCTGATCACCCTGGCCTGACTCCAGCATAGATGCTGTTCCATGGGTTTGGCCAGAATCCCTCTCCCTCTCCCTTTGATATTTCCTCTTAGTATTTCCATCCCTGACTCTCACCCTTCTCCTCGATTATAAATGCCCTCTTGCCCAGCCTACATTTAGAGTTGAGCCGAATATTTCTCCCCTACTGCAAAGCGGTCCTATACCTATCTATTTACATAATCTTGAATAAAGTCCGCCTTACTATCCTTAAGAAGTATCCTGAAAGTTGTTTTCTTTCACACTGGCCAAACAGCAAATACAATTTCCTCTACTCCTCCTGGGCTCTGCTGAACAAACCACAAAGAATTTCTGCCCCTCATTTAAGCATATGATTACCCCCGCCACCACCGAAGAGATTTTTTGCACATTAAACACCGTGTTACTTTAAACAAATGTATTAGAACAATCGGTTTCTTTAAAGAAGAACATCTGCTTAGTCTGCATGTTTCCCAACTGCAGAGAGAATTGCGTCTCTTGCAGTCGCACTGTGAAGAGCTCTTTAGAAGTGCCCTTTTGAAAATGAGCTTCTGATGGGTCATCGTCAATACCTCATCTCATGTGTCAGACATCATCAAGTGCACTTGCCAGTGGAGACTTCCTCAAAGCTGATACTTCAAAGAGAATGAGAGTCACTGTGAACTGCAGTGACCACAGTTACCTCTCCAATCAAGTGGCCTAGAGTGTCCACAAAGCAGGCAGCCGTGTCTGCTGCCAGTAATGCAGGAATCCAGAGCCCACTGGCAATCAAACTGCTTCTGCAGACAATATGCTTTCTTTTAGTAACATCTGATTATATGTAAACCTAGTCAGGAAAAATGGTAACAGGATTAGAATGAACAAGCAAATCTTTTGGCCCAGTGTTTTCCAGCTTTGCCAGATGAGTTTATTAGAGGGAACCCATTAAGAACACAGAGTTCCAGGTCAAGCCTGAGACACACTGAAGCAGAATCTACAAGGCAGTCTGATAACTGGTATTTTTATCAAATCTTCAATGAGTCTTAAGTTCAAGCAAAATGGGAAACAGTGCTTTAGCCAATCAGCAGGGAGTCCAACATGAATGAAACATCAAATATTGAATAAAATCCAAGCCCCCTTAGCCTAGCACTCAAGACCCACTACCATCTGACTCTAGTCTACTATTTACTATTCATTCCCAGTCCAATGGCAATGGTGATATAACGGAACAGGCACTGGAATCAGAACCATAGATCACAAATCCTGTCTCTAAACGTACCTAGCTTTGTGACTGAGTAAATTATCTAAACTCACAGAGTTTCCATTTGGCAGTCTGCAATATGGTTGTGAAGATTAAATATATAACACTGAAGCATACTTATTAAATACTACATGTCAAATTCTATGCTAGTCATTCTTTCTTCTTCTCTTATATGCCAAATATATCATTGTCATTTGATAACTGTTGATGGGATAAATGAACTATAACAGATGATAAGCAATAGTTGTTTAGTATAAAAATCATTAAAAAAATAATCCTAAGTCATTATAGGACACAGTATAGTTTTATACTTCTGTTCTGGGGAGCCTGGCTGGCTCCGAGGGTTAAGCCTCTGCCTTCGACTCAGGTCATGGTCTCAGGGTCCTGGGATCGAGTCCCACATTCGGCTCTCTGCTCAGCAGGGAGCCTGCTTCCCCTCATTCTCTGCCTGCCTCTCTGATTTGTGATCTCTCTCTGTGTCATATAAATAAATAAAATATTTTTTAAAAATTAAAATAAAATACTTCTGTTCTATTAAATATACATCTTGAAGTGTTTATAGGGGACATCTGGGTGGCTCAGTTGGTTGGGCATCTACCTTGGGCTCAGGTCATGATCCCAGGGTCCTGGGATTGAGTCCCACATTGGGCTCCTTGCTCAGTGGGGAGTCTGCTTCTCCCTCTGACTGCCCCAACCCCTGCTTGTGCTCTCTCTCTCTCTCTCTCTCTCTCTCTCTCTCTCTCTCTCTCTCTTTCTGATAAATAAATAAAATATTTAAAAGAAAAGTAAAGTGTTTATAGAAGAGAGGAAGATTTGAGGGAGGGGATGACTGTGGAGTCCACTGACATAGGGCTGTGCGTCCATTCTTTCTGTGCTCATCCAGAACAAGAAAATACTCACTGATAAACTGTTGGTCAGTGTTAACACTGGCTTCTGAGCTCAAAGACAAACAACTCTCCCAGGAAAGCAGAGTAACGAGAACTGGAACAGCCATGGAGCAAGGCCCATTTTGGAATACTTCATATGTGAGGTGTTTTACATCATTCCAGGTGCAACATTACTCAGAGTTATTTTAACAGATTAGTGGATGATGAGGGGGCATTTCATTTAGCAAACTGCATTTCTGCTAGATACTACTACCATACTAGCTCTTTGAGGATACAAAGTATTTTTCTTCAAAATGGTCAGTATTCAAACACCTCAAGAAGTTCAGTGTGTGTGAGGGAGGAAGACGGTAAGCAGGAGATTATCATACAATTCTACCCTCTACACTGTCCTCTCAAAAAAGGAATCGGCTCCTCCCCCAAGATGGAGAACTCTTGCTCTGGTTGGTCAGATTCTATGAATTTGGGGCCTGTGTTTTCTAGGAATATAGTTTTCAAATGTGGTATGTTTGGTATATTTTCCTCTTCCAGCCAAAGAGGCAAAGAGGCAAATTAGTAATTGAATAAGAGGAAATGTCCAGCTATCACTTCTTTCCTTGGACACGTTGTCTTCTCCCATGTGACTATCACGATGGAGACATTAGTCAAGCCACATCTTAAGACAGCTCAGCACTGCCCTACGTAGATAAACTTGCTATCTTTTGTGTCTTGTCCTCTGACACTAGTGGGTGGGTCTGGGACAGGCACTTCCTCGCCCCCTAATGTTAACATCCAAGACTTTGGTTTTAGATGGTAGGGAATCTGATGCACCTCTTGCTTTGCTACCATGTGAAGTTTTTTAAGCACAATTTCCTTAGAAAAAAAAGACTTTTGTACTTGGTCATCATTTCTATTAAATCTGTGCATTTTTAAAGTCAAAGTATCAAAAAGTCTATACAAGTAAGGAGAGGAGCACAGAGAAGGGGTACCAATTCTAGCTGAGAGGAAAGGAAGAAGCCACAAGTGACAACTTCCAGGAGAAGAGAAGCCAACCAGGGAAAGACAACATGTGAGGACACTACCTGCACAGGGGGTGAGGTAGTGTACCCACCTTCAGGGGTTTGAGAGAGCACAGGAAACAAAGAATTGTACCTGGAGTGTGGACTCTGGAAACAATGCTCCTAATGAAAAGTTAGGAAGAAAGACGTTTTGTCTTCCTAAGAGAAAGCCTGAGTAGAGGTATTCCTCTACTGTAAAGGTATCCTGTGAATGATATATTGTGTTTACTGTAATTTTTCCAGGGGATGTAATTAGCAACCAATAAGGAGATGAGCAGACAATCGACTCTGCTCAGGATGAAGAAGTTTCCCCCTACAGGAGATGACTAGCACTATGGGACTGTTTGCCCCGGGATTTTTTCAGGAGAAACCAGAGAAACAAGTGTGATTACCCTAAAGAGGACATTTTGGTATGGTATGGCACCTCAGCCTACATGATCTCTCTTTCCAACCCATGATTCTATCACTAGTCAATTAATTCTTGGACACAGTTCTATGCAGAAATGAAAAGAGCTCATTGGCTCTCTCCTTCCCTCCCCCTACCCTTAGCCCAAAGGACAGGAAGATGAATATTACATTCAAATACTGCAAATTTTACATAGCTGTTTAGGACATGATTAAAGGAGAAATATCATATATTTCAAATAAGAAAATACACTTGAGCTAAAACTCTTCTAAAAAACAATTGTTTTTTTCAGGGTGCCTGGGTTGCTCAGTCTTTAAGCATAGTCGTTAAGTATCTGCCTTCAGCTCAGGTCATGATCCTGGAGTCCTGAGATCGAGCCCCGCATCTGGCTCCCTGCTCAGTGGGAGGCCTGCCTCTCCCTCTCTCACTTCCCCTGCTTGTGTCCCCTCTCTAGCTGTGTTTCTCTCTGTCAAGTGAATAAATAAAATCTTTTAAAAAATAATAAAATAATAATTGTTTTTTCAAAATTCAGATGGTTCTTCCAAAGCTGGCAGGACCTCGCTTTATTTTCTTATATATCATAGTGCTTAGAACACTGTATTATACTTTATCTGTTTATATTGCTCTCTCAAATAAACTATGAGCTCCTTTAAAGCAAGGACCTTTGTCTATCTCTATGCCTATTACATTGCCTGGCACACAGGAGGTTCACAGTGAATTAATGAATCAATCTCTTGATTATCACAAATTATTCAAGTTGAACATTCTTAGTGCATTTGCTACAGACCAAGATAACAGGGTTCAATGTAATGGTATTGACACAAGTGTTCATTCTCTGTATCTCTATAACCTAGTTTTCATTTTTCTTTCCATTACGATTCAAAGGATAAGGCTCTCCCACACTGAAATCTCAAGTTTCTGATCCACACCTTGCCTCACTCTTGTTTTTCATTATTATTGTCAGTAGTTGTTTTTTTAATAATGACTCTTTCTTTTTAAGGTTTTCCTTGTTATCTGTCGGGTAAAATGAAATTATTAGCCCAGGTAAGTGTGAGTCTATGTAAGGTACTGCGCACTAGGCATGCATAAAATCCTCATCCACCTTTCCCTGGAACTCTGATAAGTTCTCTGAGGGATGATCAGCCTGTTCATTTAGTGATGCTATCTGATATTTGATTGACTAGGTCATTTACACCTTCTTATCTGGTTTTGTTTGTTTGCATATTCAAAAGGCTTAGCCAAGATCAAACTCTCCCCGTCAAGTCCCTTTAATAATTTAGAATGTGCAATTTACTTCCAGCTTACTCGTTGTGTGGGAGCTTTGTTTTTCTCTCTAATGACATAATATGCTTTCCACAGGAGCTGGGTGATCCTATTCCTTCATAGCTCTGCACTCACGTATCTTTCTAGAATCCTCATTATCCAAAAGCCGAAGTGAATTTTCTAAATACATTCTGGTGGATAGGTGCTGGGATTTGCCATATTACATTTGAGGTTTGGCTCTGGTTTCTTGGGGAGCATTTGTTAGCCCCTTATAGGTTTAAATATTGTTAATAAATTAGGTTATCTCTATATGCTGAACACTGTACCTGCCAAGTGAGGGAAAGATAAATGGTAGCAACCAGAAATTCTTATGCGCCCAAAGCACACAATTAGGCCCACAGAATTAACCTCACATATGATTTAAAAAAAAACTTAGAAGCAAGCAAAGCAAAGTTAATATGTTAAACAATCCTCTCTGTGGATCAGACATAGCCTCCCAAATTGACAAAGTTTACAGGTGGAAGCAGGCATGGCCAGATGAAGGGAGCACAAGGCAGGAACTCCATAAGAAGACACTATTATAAGTCCGATCTCCTGTCCAGGTGGAGCAAACTGATCGTGAAGTAAGGAAACAATCAAATCCCTAGGTTATCACTGCTACAGAAAAGCATATTGTGACAGAAGCTAAGTTTTTACAACAGTCACGAAAGATAGTCAAAAGGACAACATCCATGAAAACTATGGCATAGGGAATAGTATTGTAACAGTCAATAGTATTGTAATTATGTCCTAAGGCAACAGATGGTGACTATATTTACTGAGGGGAGCACAGTGAAAAATACAGAATTGTTGAATCACTATGTTTTTGAAGCTAATATAACATTATGTCAACTATATTTCAATTAGGAAAAAAAAAAGACTGCACCCACTTGAGGAAACTTCCTCCCCTTTTTTTCTTCTACCATAGGAGTGATCAATCCATGCCAAGCACTGAACTAAGCAATCATCATGCATTATCTCATTTAACTCACGATAACCCCCTTTTTGAGGAAGATATTTATGTCCCAATTTTGTAGATGAGGGAATTGAGGAGCTGAAAGGTAAAGTAACTACCCTAACTGGCAGAGCTAGTGTATAAATCCAGATTTCTCTTTACAAAAATCTGTGCTCTTCGCTACTACACCAGGCTTCTAGGCCAGCGAAGTGGTCAGAATTTGTGGACCGTATTTAAGAAAACTATCTCCTTACAACTCAACTTGTAACCATTTTTTGCTAAACTTCAAGAGATTTTTTTAAAAGGATTACTTGTGAGAGAGAGAGAGAGAGAGAGAGAGAGAGAGAGAGAGAGAGAGAGAACAAGCTGGATGGGGCAGAGAGAGAGGGAGAGAGAGAGAGTCCTCCTTCCTGGGTGCAAAGCCTGATTTTGGGCTCCATCTCACGACCCTGAGATCATGACCTGAGACGAAACCAAGAGCTGGACACTTAAGTGACTGAACCACCCAGGTGCCCCCCAAACTCTGAGACTTTTAAAATGCAATGAATAAGAATGTAGTAATTGGAGATTCAAATGCAGAACAGAGAGAGGCATAGACTTGAGCAGCATAAGGCTGAGTTCTCTCAATGATAATCAAGGTTCTAAAGCCCAGAGCTAGAACATCCAGGTAATGCCATCTTAGCAAGGTTAATTTCTGTCTGGGGTGCTAAGCGTTATAGCATTGCCCACACTCCCGACGTAGGATACTTATGCTGCATTAAAAAATGGATTGATTGTGGGAAAGCCGGTTGAGCAGCTTCTGTTCCTGCTCACTCTGCCATGCACAGAGATCCCGCTTTACTACACCAGCTTTAATTTTCTTTTGCCTTATGGCTTTCTTGAGATTTCTAAATTTCTATCTTGAGCAGTTTTCCTCTAAGAGAATTTTCTCTTCCATTTTAGCTCCTTCTTTTAAGAAGTGGTGGAGTCTCTGAGTAAAAGTTTGACTCAAATAACCAGGCATACCTATAAATGCAGTTGCTTGTAAGAAGCATAGATTTGATCTATTTTGATACAAATATTTCCAATAACTGTGAAATATTTTTTAAACATACATAGTGTTTATGAAGCCAAAGTCCCACACAAAAACCTGGGCATGATTTAGCCTCATTACACAAACTATGGACAGTTACGGTTTGCAGCTGACTGTGATGTTAGTCTGGTCCCCAGATTCAAGTCTCCTCTCTTACCTGCTCCAGTTCCCCTCACAGGGGAGATGTGGGGCTCCAGAGCTCCCAGCCAACCTTGTAGCAAAGACCTTTGCAAACACTTTGTGTCAGCCAACATCAACCTGATGAGTTATTTTTTCTAGAATATGCCACTAAAGATTTCTGAATACTTCCAGCTTTGTCCTCTTTACAGCAGAAGTCCAAAGTGTGAATCAATGCCTCTTAGGTAAAACATAAGGAAGACTGAACCAGGGTTGGCATTTCCAGACTCCAGCTCAACTCCTGGGTCACAGGTATCCATTCATTCAATAATATCCACCCATTCAGCTCCTGCTGTGTGGCCACTGTTTTTGCGGCTGAAAATATGACAGAGTAAAATCAAGTCTCTACTCATGAGATTACATTCTAATAAAGGGATTAAAGAGCAAATATACACTTTGTCAGATACTGTAAGGAAAAAATAAAGCAGGGCAAGGAAGCTACTTAGGGGCGGGGGATGCCATTTTAAAAGGGTGGTTAGGAAAGATTTCATGAGACCTGAGCAGAGACCTGAAGGGAACGGAGACAAACTTTGGCACAGAAGCTTTGAGACAGGAGCATGCCCAGGGACTGAGTGCAATAGCAGGGATACCTGTGTGGCCAAAGCAGACTGAAGAAAGAGCGATATGGGACTCCAGGAGAGGGCTGACAGGAAGTGGGGCTCTTGTCAGGCCACATGATCTTGAAAATACTTAAAGGAGGACAGTAGGAATATTGCTGACTTTTAAGTTGAATTTGAATTGTGAGTATGACAATTGAATTTTGGCGACAAAGCTGTGAGGAAGAAAAGGCCTCAAATGGTTGGATAATGTCTGGAAGCAAAGTGGTGAAGAATTACATGGTACCTTTAGAGAAAAACCAGCTAAGTAATAAATATCTAGGTTAACAGCCATTTATTAAGCACCTACTTTTTTAGGTTCTATACCAACAGAAAAAAAAAAATATCCAGTATACACTGCACTGCTTTCTTAAAGGGTTTAGAACTTCCTAGCTAGAAAACATAAAATTCCTCATAGTCTGAAGGAAATAAAAGTTATAGTGGGCCGTGTGGTATAATAAGAAGTTGGGATTTTTACATAAATCTGGTTTTAAACCCCAGCTCTGCAATAAGCATATAATCAAGTGAGTGACTGACATACTCATGATAATAATTGTTTTTATTATTTTTTAAAGATTTTATTTATTTATTTATTTATTTATTTATTTATTTATTTATTTATGGAGAGAGAGAATGAGAGAGAGAGCATGAGAGGGGAGAAGGTCAGAGGGAGAAGCAGACTCCCCACGGAGCTGGGAACCCGATGTGGGGCTCGATCCCCGGCCTCTGGGATCATAACCTGAGCAGTCACTCAATCAACTGAGCTACCCAGGCCCCCCAGTAATTGCCTTTACTATTATTTAACTGAGAGTGAAAGATTTCCTATTCCAGGTGCTTTTTGGCTTCCAGATAAATCAAGCTGGAAATGTGCACACAAAGACCTTTATTAACCACTTCTTGCCAGTGTTCACAATTCACAAATTACCTCCAAAGAAAACAGTGTGTTTTCGCTATCTATCGCAGCAAAGGAAACAACCCTAAAACTTAGAGGCTCTAAACAGTAATTTATTACCATCCCCCAGCTTCTGCATGTTATCTGGGCTCAACTGGGACAGTTCTCACTTGTAACGTCTCATGCACTTGCAACCAGATGGCAGCTGGGACTGGAGTCATGCACAGGCGTGACTGAGCTACACTTCCAGGATGCTCCTTCACACACCTGACAACTGCTGCTGGCTACTGGTGAGAGGGCAACCAGAGTGGTCAGTGACGCTTCTGCACGTGTCCTCTACCGGGGTGCGTTCTGAGAGGGAGTACCCAAGAATGAGTGTTCCAGGAAGTCTATGAAGAAGTTGGAAGCCTTATGAGTGAGCTTCAGAAATCTCAGTCACTTCTGCTACATTCCACTTGTCCAGAAAGTCACTAAGGCTGGCCCAAATTCAAGAAGAAGGGAACTGAACACCATCTCATGATGTATGAAGCAGAAAGCATGTACAGGGAAGGAAGGAAGTGATGGTCATGGCAGCCATCTTGGAAACTATGTTTCACAGCACCATACTTGGAAATTGCAGTCAGAGGTGTTGTCCTTGATCATGAAACATGCTTGAAGACTATTTTAATTTATTTATTTTTAATTTAATTTTATTTTTTAAGAAGATTTTATTTATTTATTTGACAGAGAGAGACACACACGAGAGAGGGAACACAAGCAGGGGGAATGGGAGAGGGAGAAGCAGGCTTCCCGCTGAGCAGGGAGCCCGATGCAAGGGCTCAATCCAGAACCCTGGGATCATGACCAGACCGAAGGCAGACGCTTAATGACTGAACCACCCAGGTGCCCCTATTTTTAATTTTAAATAGTTCCACACCCAACATGGGGCTTGAACTCACCACCCTGAGATCAAGAGTTGTGCATTCTACTGACTGTACCAGCCAGGTCCCCTGAATACCACCTTTAAATAAAGCTTTTGCTTTAATAAGGACCTTAGAATTTATGTGCAATTCTTTGTCCAGAGTTTCCTATTGAGAGTAAGCATTCAATAAATGTGGTTGATTAACCGGGCCTCCATCCCCCACTTCCAGCTGTGTGAGTCTATAAGGAAACTTTAGATATGTAGGATCCTTAAATTCTCACACCGAATTAGAACTTTTATCAGGCCATGTTGTACCACTTAAAACAGAGGCAGCAGAAAAGAATAAAATAATAGTGGTCATTTATCAATAGCTTTTACCCTTCAGAAAGCATATTCACATTCATTAATTCTCTTGATTTTTATAACTACCCACAAGAAGTAAACAGAAAAAAACAATATTACCAACATGTTCAGCAGAGGGAAAGAATGTCACAGAAGTGAATGGCCTGCCTAACACATAGCTAGAAAGTAGTTGAGCTACAACTCAGAAACTAAATTCAATATCCTTGCTACTAAATCACACTATCCTCCCAGCAGATATCTTGGGAGATGCTTGATTACTTTCCATGGCATCGATAGTAGTAATAACTGACATTTGTTGAATGCTTAGGTGCCAGGCACAGCACTGAGTACTTTGTGTATCTTAACTCATTGAATCCCCCCACCAAATCCATGAATCCAGAAGTAGCCTTATCCCTGTTTTAAATCAGAAGTTAGTTCACACCACTAGGCCAAGTAGAGAAAGTCAAGTACCACATGGTTTCACTTACTTGTGGTGCATAAGGAGTAATATAGAGAACAGTAGGAGAAGGATAGGAAATGGGAAGTAAAGTAAATTGGGGAGGGAAACGAAACATAAGAGACTTTGAACTCAGAAACAAACTGAGGGTCTTGGAGGGGAGGGGTGGGGGCATGGGTGAGCCTGGTGGTGGATACTGAGGGCACGTATTGCATGGAGCACTGGGTGTGGGGCATAAACAATGAATCTTGGAACACTGAAAATAAATAAATTAATTTAAAAAATTGTGCTTCTCGGGGAAAAAAAAAAAAAACAGAAAGAAAAAAGAAATTGGCAGAACCAACTTGTTAATCCAGACAGTCTAGGTTAGTACCTGTATTCTTAATTATCACGTGTTGTCAAAATAGTATTGGAATACCTCAAAACATATCTAACATCTCCTAAGTAAAGCTAATATCCAAGACTGTTTGAACTCTCCTTGAATTTCATTATATTTTAGACTCATACCTATGTTTTACGCTAAGACTTACTTAAAGTTCAACACTGCTTATGAGAACTAGAAATTGGTTTGATCCTCGTGTGGGTAGAAAATCTGTTTTGTTTCATGGCCATATGTGCTCTTGACCTTGAATAACTATCTCATACATATGGGTCCTTCTCACAAAGAAAAATTTAAACAAAAGAAGGGAGAGGTCAACGCAGCTCTACCTCTGCCTGTCACTCAGCTTCTCTGAGGCACCTTTTATTCATACAAAGATGTAAACTTGGATAAGATGCTCCTGGAGGCCTCTTCCAATTCTGGGGTCTGTGATTATGCTCCATGGTGTTACAAAGCATATAACGTCCTGATGGCCAATTATGAGGGCACCTTTGTATAATTAAATGTAGAATTTCCTTTCTAAGTAAATAGGTGGTATGCTCTTGTCTTTTGGCAGGAAGAACAATGCTTAAGCCCTGGAGTGTATTAACATTTCTGCTAGCCCTGTTTTATACTAGGGCTCTAATATAGACTACAAATATGTTTGTGGCCAAAGAAAAATAACTGAGAAAACAGCCCTGCCTAGCGTGACATTCTGGGGAAGTTTTCTCTTCCATGCTTTAGCCTAAGAAAATGTGTGATATAAAGTGAATATTAAGCTGGAAGTCAAAAGCCTTCAGTCAGAGCTCTGTTCACAGGCCTGTGACCTTGGATAGGTCACTCTCAAGCTTGTTTCTTCATCTGTAAAATAAGACGCCCAGGATGAGGTGATCTTACGGTCCTGTTCAGTTTTAAATTCTACACTTAAACTTGAGCTGATAGCCAGAATTTGAAGATAAGAATACAAATGAGAAGGCATACTATTTCCTTTGTAATTTATATGCTATTTTGTGCTGCAGAATTGTGAATACATTTGACATAAGGGGAAATGAATAGATATTAGTGTTACTACATAAAAAGTCTTTCATTTTTCCTAGGAATTGAGAGGGTAGGGAAGAGGACAAATCAAAACTTATCTTCTAACCTGTCACCTTAAAAGGTCCTGACTTTCTTTTTAAAAGAAAAGGAAAAAAAGAATACAGCAATGTGTACTCTAAAAATGAGCTGGCTACACCAAGTCTTGGTTTAGAAAACATTTTGGTTTTATTCAAAGGCAAACTTGTTTGGCATATAAGATATTCTTTCGTGTAACATTGTAATTTTAAATGACTTAGTTAAAATGCTGCTTCTTGGATAAAGTTTCGAGATATGTCCATGCAGAGAGAATGAGAGTCATTTCCTAAATGAGTTCATTTTCATTATTATCCATGACAGGTGCACAAAATGATGTGCAGTGAAATGAGCAGGACCAGCAGATGCCTCCCGTGGCGTCAATGTCAGTTTTCCCTTGAGGTCCCCTTGTTTTCTGCTTCTATATCTCAATCTTTCTTTCAGTCTCCTTTAGGGTCCCAGAATCAATTTATTGCCAAAGACCTTGACCATCTTGTTCTACTTCTTAACTTTGGGGATTATAATGACATCATTTTTCTTGACCAGGAACCCTTATCTTCTACACCTCTCCTCTGATTTTTGTTTCTGATTCACAACTCCTGAACCTATCTTTCCTGAATCTTACCTAGAGTTCAGAGTCTCTTTTTTGTTTTTTTAAAGATTTTATTTATTTATTTGACACAGAGAGAGATCACAAATAAGAGAGCAAGGGGGAAGCAGACTCCCTGCTGAGCAGAGAGCCGGATGTGGGACTCAATCCCAGAACCCTGAGATCATGACCTGCGCTGAAGGCTGAGGCTTAACCCTCTGAGCCACCCAGGCGCCCTGAATCTTACCTAGAAATCATACAATCATAAGTAGTTTCTAATAACTCCCTATTATAATGACATAATAAAGGTAAAAATAATGTAATGGATATTATTAAAACAACTATGTAATATATATGATTCTTGACTTCATACCTACGAATTAATCATTCTCACAACTAAAACGATCATAAAAATTCCAAGTTTGAAAAGCAGGTGAGTTAACTAACTCACTAGTTCAAATTTTAAAAGTTAATAATAAGCACTTTTTATGCAGTTTAATCATCACCCTCCCAAAAGTATAAAAAAAAGAAATTAGTGGCTCGGTTTTATGACGAAATGCAAGAAGATAAAGAGGTATTACTTGGCCTTACAAAATAAAAAATCCTAAACATAGCATGCCAAATTTTGTATTAGTTCTATATGATTCAAATCATATATTTCATTTCTGGTTTATAATTCACCTAGCCTTTATCTTGTCTCTCCAAAGACAGTATAAGCTCCTTGAAGGTAGAAAACATATCTTATCATTTTTAGCATCCTGTCAAATGTGAAGCATCTAGAACAACTTTTTCCTAATAGAAACTTAGAAAATATCTGTTCATTAAAGAACTAGAACTCTGCTTTAAATAAGCTAAAATAAAGTGAGCACTTTCTTCATGACTGGTTTTAACATCAGTCAAAGTTTCTTTTCTTTCCCTTTGCTCTATGATAGTTTTTCACCTAGTGTTCATTGAGGTCAACATATCACTTTGTCAAAGCATCTTACATTAACAATTCTTAAAAACAAATCTTGGGATGCCTAGGTGGCTCAGTCAGTTAAGCCTCTGACTCTTGATTTTGGCTCAGGTCATGATTTCAGGGTCGAAATCAAGCCCTCCATTGGGCTCCCCATTAGGGTCCCCACTGGGCTTGGATTTTGCTTCAAGTTCTCTCTCCCTCAC
The DNA here is from genome assembly GCA_004023965.1 of Spilogale gracilis. Taxonomy (NCBI): domain Eukaryota; kingdom Metazoa; phylum Chordata; class Mammalia; order Carnivora; family Mephitidae; genus Spilogale; species Spilogale gracilis. The sequence continues at coordinate 66,541 of PITA01003700.1, read as the reverse complement.
TCTCTGCCTTTCTCTTCCACTTGCATGCTTTCTCACTCTCTCTCTTAAAAAAAAAAAAAAAAAGCAAATCTTGTTTCGGGGAAAAATATAAATATATTTTTGAGATCCTTGTTTAAGAATCTATTAATAAAAAGGACGATTATGTGTTTCTCTTTGTGCTTTGTAAATACTGGAAAATATTTCTTTAACCGTTGTCCCCATTAGGACATTGGAACTCATCTTCCACCACAATCATAGTCCTTGTGTACTCCTCAGAAACAGAAAGGGAGAGGTGTGTGCAGTCACTAGTGCAGCTGAACTTTAAACTGGTGCAAAAGTCAAAACAAGGAGTAAAATGCATTAGAAAGGGACACCCAGTAAGTAAGTCCTGGAATGAGAGTTTTTGAGAAAAGAGGAATTCAACCACAGAAGGTGGAAAACCAGAAAGAGTAAAACCAGGAATGGCCCATGATGGTGGCAGTGAATAAAAATGACCCGGTCAAAACTAAGGAATATTGAAAGATATAAAGTATACAGATTGAGGCGCATTCCTGAAGCCATCACAGAATTCTGATGACTCACTGTGGCCTCAGTGAGGCCTTTGATGAGGGCTTGATGACTCACTGTGGCCTTTCATTCCCCTGGAAGGTGATTTCTAGTCATGGAGTCCTCTATAGATATGAAAGGTTTCTTACAGTATCAGATAATGAAAATGAAGAATATTGTATTTTCTTCTGTTACGGATTTTGCCTCTTTTATAAGCATGTTTCATGAGAGCAGACCTTCTGCTCTCAAAACAGTAACAAATTGTGTTGCTGCTTAAGCACTAAGTAAATGTTGGGCAGAGAGGCACGATGGTGCTTTACAAAGGCAACACGACGCTCACAGAAACACCACTCCCCCTCACTGTGTCTACTCACCAAGGACTCCATAGAGTCTTTGTGTAAGCAGCTTCTGGTTTTGAGATTTAAAAATAAAATACAGCTTATTTCAAGTACTCTTATCCTTTCAAGAATAGCTTTACTTCAAAAAATCAATCCCAAAAGTCTAGAGCGTACATGAAGGTCTTTTCACTTCTCCGTGAACACATTTATTTAAATGCCCTACCTATCTTCCATGATAATACAAGAACTCTCACTGAGTTTTGACACCTAATTTATCAGGAAATTTTCCCATCATTAAGGAAATGGTTCTCTACCGCTATCTTTAGCCAGTAGCAATTAGAGAAATTTAAGATTTATGAATTAAAGCTAAAGAGTTGTGAAATATGAGTCAGTGGTTTGACCTCTAGTAAGCCAGAAATCCAGAGAGTTTTTGATGGCTAACTAGAAAATGTTCACCTTTTAAACACTGATTTAAAAAAAAAAAATCATCACTAATATACAATTGCTCTTCATTTAAGTTCCTGAATTTTGTAACATCCCAGGATGGTTAACCAGTCCATTTGAATATCACTGTACAAAAATGAAAGTACAGAGGCTCCTGGGTGGCTCAATTGTTTAAGCGACTGTCTTCGGCTCAGGTCATAATCCTGGAGACCCGGGATCGAGTCCCACATTGGGCTCCCAGCTCGGCGGGAAGCCTGCTTCTCCCTCTCTCACTCCCCCTGCTTGTGTTCCCTCTCTAGCTGTGTTTCTCTCTGTCAAATTAATTAATTAATTAATTAATCTTTAAAAAAATGAAAGTACAGCTCTTCTGAAACCATTCTTGGTAGCACATCGTGTTTTAAAGTGACTTCGACTTTGTCAGTTAGTATTTTTCATCTATTTCCTAATTAGTCCTTTTGCATTAATCTTGTCAATTAATAACTTAACTTGTTTATGGGTGGGAGATTAGAGGGTATACCATTATAAACAAACATATATAAAAGTTTGTATATATTTGTAATGGATGATTTTGTTTACAAGAATTTTACTTTTGTGGAAATGTCAGTTTGAGCATTTGTTGTTACTTTAGAGTCGAGAATTTTACATAATCAATCTGAAGTTTTATCAAGTTAAGGGGAGCAGCACCTGGGTGGCTCAGTTGGTTAAGCTTCTGCCTTCAGCTCAGGTCATGAGCCCAAGGTGCTGGGATTGAGCCCCACTTCTTGCTACTGGCTCAGCGGGGAGTCTATTACTCCTTCTCCCTTTGCTCCTCCTCCTATTTGTGCGCACTCTCTCTCTCTCTCTCCCTCTCTCTATATCTCTCTGTCTCAAATGAATAAATAAATAAAATCTTTAAAACAAATAAAAAGTGAGAGGAGTTTAGTATCCTTTTCATCCCCAAAAGTCCTGCATCATATGTGGCTAGACCTGGTTAAATATAATCAAAAGCACTCTAGCAACTTAAGAAACAGTCACAGAATCTTGCATAGCCTACATGATGTTAGAGACGAATGGTTAAAAGATGATTTAACCATTCTAATGGTTAAAAGAATCTCTGAGATTTTGGTGGGACCAAGAGAGACTTGATGACTTTTATAATTAAAGTGCTCTGATTTCGCTTCTATCCCAGATCCCAAACAAGAAGTTACTCTTCCTACCAAAGAGGGCAGAATAAAACTTCCCCGGGATCAAAGCTCTGGGGTAGTCCACATATAAAGCAAAAGAGGGTAGAACTCTAACCCCAAGTCAAGCAAATGTCCAAGAAGCCAGTGCCTGCATAAGAAAATTCCGATGAAAATCATATTGCATCCACTATAAGAGGGGTATCAAACTTCCTTGACAATACATGAAGAGATTCAGTTCTGGCGAGAGTCAAGAGACTCTATAAAGTCTCTAGGTCTGCAGAGAATGATTCAGATTGATTGCTGAGATTAACTAGAACATGAATTTTCCAGGAGCCTAGGAACTATGATATTTTCTTCTGTGTATCCTTCATGATACTTTGATATCTATAGGTAATATTCAATATGGACATATTTTTTTCATTTGGATTGCTGCTATCAATTATCTTCTCCCAGTGAATGCAGTTCTTTTAGTTATTAAGTTTCAGCATAGTCTGGGACTTTCTTGTCAACTTGGTCTTCATAGAAAAAAGCAGACTTCAGGTGTATCCTGTCCAGATGTGTAGATCTTGATGTCCTGGCTAACATGGATCAACAACTTCAGTAGAGGGGCCTATAGATATTTCCACTTTCAACTTTATTATTAGTTTGTTTGACTAATGTCTGCTACTTTGTATCTTATGAATGCTAATATATTACATGCTACTCATTGATAGAGAAAAATGATGAATTTCTATTCATCATCTAATGATGAATGTCCATTTGTTTTTCTCTAGGAATTAGTACTAACTAATAACTAAGTAATAGTAATTACTTATATAGTTAAATTACTTAAATAGTTATTACTAAGTAATAATAATAACTTTACTGTACTTTGATATGCAAGTAATAGTTAATGAAGAAAAGAAAAGTGGCCTTTTGGTTTAAAAGACTGTGTTTATTTATTTGACAGAAACACAGCTAGAGAAGGAACACAAGCAGGAGGAGTGAGAGAGGGAGAAGCAGGCTTCCCGCCGAGCAGGGAGCCAGGGCAGGGCTTGATCCCAGGACTTCGGGATCATGACCTGAGACGAAGGCAGATGCTTAACGACTGAGCCACCCAGGCCTCCTAGTGCCCTTCTTTTATAGTAAATGGGACCAGTCCCTTCCTTGGTTTACCATTTTCAACTCCACCATTTTCAACTCCACAGTGGTACCACTGTAGAAACATGTAAGAAGTTGACAGCATGCGTGCGTGTGTGTGTGTGTGTGTGTGTGTGTGTGTTTATATACATACAAGCACGGTCTTTTCCCTACAACTGAAAATAACATTTCCAAGTGCAAATTACATAAAAGAACATTTTTATTTAGAATTAGGAAGCAGACATATTAGTTGTAATATTTGACATGATATGGAATCAATCAGTGAGTTGGAGGCTTACTAGTTTCCTGAGAGTTGTGTGAAATATGATAGTTCATAAATAATGCATGAATAAAAAAATTGGCATTTGAAAGCAAATAATCTCAGGACCCAGAAAACTTAATCTCCATACCTGGAGAATTCAGCCTGCCATTTGCATCTGGCAAATGAGTCAGAGAGAGAGTCAGAAAGAGTCAGAGCATTCCACTAATAATCTCCTTTGCTTTGGATTTCCCAAAGAGGCTATTAATCAAGGTAAACATAAGTTGTGATATCAAACTCTCTTCTAAAGTTTCCCCTTTCTTGGGTGAATGCCAGTGTATTTGTTGAAGCAATGATTAATTATGTGGATTTTTTTTTTCATTACTGTAGCCTAATGCTGCTACTACCTGCTTTGGCTTTGAACTTTTCAGGAAGGAACTAACACAAAAAGTTAGAAGTTTTCCTCAGAAGTTAAAAATTTGTCATACACATGAAATAGGCCAAGTGCCTAAATTCAATATTAATCAAAGATATTAACCCTTCAGAAGCTGATTTTTACATGACTTTCATGAATCCACTAATCAAGAGTATACCAAGAGATGGCCAGGTTTCAAGTTTCAAAGATCTACAAGATATTTATTTTTAGAGCAATGAGACCATCTGTAACCTTTGAAGCTGTTTTAAACCAAACAGGGGGCTCTGGAATTTCTATAAAGAAGGGCCGCAGGCAGCAATCTGTTGGAACAAAATACTAGAAATCCTTTTGATGATATATTTTATGGCAAGCACATTTTTTCCTTTGGGTTGCATATTCATTTGGTACAGGTTGGAAGAGGCAGAGACTGATAAAGATTATAAGAAACTCCAACCTCCCTTCCCCTTGCCATCTCCGTTAATTATCCTGGTTCGCTTTCTGTAATGCAAGGTACAAACTTCGCCAGTGCGCCACACTTCATACCGAAGCCTCACAGACTCCTGGGCTTCCCATTACTGCATCAGAAACAGGGCAGTGAGGAGTCAAGAGCATGGTTGCTAGTGCGGAGCAATCTGGTTTGAATCATGATGCCAGCATTTATTGGCTACGTGACATTGGGTCAGTTAATCAATCTCTTGTCACTCCATTTTCTCGTGTATAAAGTAAGAGAAATTTACAGTATTTTCGTCACTGGATTGTTGTGAAAATTAGGTGAATGCCTTAAAATTATAAGCACTATATAAGTGTTAGCTAATGTTGTCATACATGATAGAAGGAAGTCCGAGGCTGGTGCTTCATGCTTCCAACAGAACAAAACACACGGCGTGAAGGATGGTGCCGTCTGAGAAGCATTTTGTCTTGATGGTAATGGTTCTTCCTATTGACCATTCCAAATAGAGAAAATAAATAACACCAAGGCACACCTCCTAAAACAGACTAAAATCCAATACCCAGTATGCTGGATAAGAAGACAAGAAAAAATACATCTTATCTAATCATATAACCCTAACATGCAATGGAAATTATTCATATAAGGGGTACAAAAGAGCAATGAAATTATAGGCTTTGATTTATTTTTGTGCCTTGTACACTCACAACTATTCAAAAGTGACTTGTACATTTTAAATACTCACAGAGTGCAACAGCTAGTAATAAAAACTGGGTTGTCCCACTGGGTGTCACATGCTGAACAAAGAGACATGAAGGGCCTGACGGAATATTACATGATGATGGGGAGTACAGTGGAAGTAAAGGGAAGAACTGAAGCTATGACCAGATGCCTTAGTGCCTCCAGACGGGGTTACATTCTGAGAGGGTAACAGTGCTCATAGACGGAAAGCAAAAGATAGAAGAGGACAGAGACCAAGCAGTCTTGACTATGGTTTTAGGAGGAGCCACAACTGGAAGACCTGAGTGTCTGGGATACATATTCAGATTTTGGTAGTTTCCCAGAGGAATACTGACTTTTGGGTGGGAAACAGCACTGAAAAGAGATACTCTAAAGTATCTGAGAGTCTTCATGCAGGGGCAACGGCATAGTCAAACAATGGTGGGGCGCAAACTCAAACATCTTGCTCATGGATAAAAAAACTTTTGTTGGTTAACATCCAGAAATAGCTTTTAATCTCACTTGTAACACCTGGAAACAATTCTCAAAATTTGTATACTCTCAAACATCATGTTTTTGTTTCTCCTAAATTATACCTCTGGTTGTTTCTTTTTTTCTTTTAGCAAGCATGTGAGCTTAATTTTTCCCTGTTCTGATTTTATTCTTAGATTATTTTACATGTTCCTCAAAACTGGTAAAGGAAAGAGGGATGGCTTTTTGCTTTTATAGTTCTAGCAATTTCCTATGGCTAAAACTTCTGAAGTATGATTGAATTACAATATATAGAATAAACTGTGACTTAATCCTCATGGTTCCCAAATGCTCTCTGTGTCGTAAGATCTATTTTTATCAGTTGAGCAGTATTGTCTCTATTATTTATTAAGCACTGTCTACACAGACCTATAAAACATAAGGAAGATGTCAAAGTTTTATAATCTACTCATAAAAGTTGAACCATTTAGCTAAGTAAAAACTTGGAAGTACCTACCCAGGGTCCCTCATGTTCTCCTCTTGGGTCATAGAGATAAGCAAAATTAGACAGTATCTAAATCCTTCAGGGAATATTTGCTTTGTTACTTGTGGCACACTAATCCCAATATCTCAGCTTTTAGTTCTTTTAGCCCCAAGGAACAGAGATTCCCCCACCCATTTTATTTATAGGAAAAATGGAAATGTGTAAGTCAGTAATTATAGGGTACATGGCTGCCTGGTCGTACTCATGAATATGCATGGGAAGCACGATCCTGCTTGGAAATCCACACCATTCACACTAACCCATGTGCAAACCCTCAACCCCACCTCCATCCCCAATATTAGCTGTGGTGAGATCAGACTGGTCTTTAGAGTCACACCGGGGCAGAGGTGCTCGTGGCAAGGATGAAGTGAGAAACAAGAACACAGGTACAACCCAGAACACAAGGAAGGCGTTTCCAGCCGCACAGAGATTGACTTGGCAGGGCATGCCTGTAGCAAACAGAAACCACAAGAGCAGAGACACAGGCCCAAGAAAGCAAATACAGAGCAGCAGAAGTGTGAAGCTTTTCCATTAACTCAGTGCTTTAACACACATGAGTCTCACTCGTTCCTTATGATGCATTGTACGTGGTAAGGAATCAAGTTTTTGAGGAATCAGCCCTGATGGTCTTTAGACAATACAAGCTTCCATTTTTCCATCCTCTGCCTTCAACCTTGCCAAGTGTCCCAATTTATCATTCAGTATTACCTTGGGAAGACTCCACTTTTTTGGAAAGATTTTATTTTTAGAGTTTTAGGTTTATGGGAAAACTTCCCAGAAAGTACAGAGCTCCCGTTTCCCTGTTTACCCATCCCCTCCCACACATAGTCCCCTCCATTATTACCATCTTGCATTAGTATGATACGTTTGTTGCAACTAGACCCCCCTGTTTATTCATTTTTTTAGATGGTTTTCTCTCATCCTTGACCTTACCTTTTATTTGCCATAATCTTTTACCCTGGGGGTTAGTGGTTATTTCTGAGACCCCAGAAACACTGCGGTTAAGAGGGTTGGGCTCTGGAACGAGGCTGCCGAGGCGTGTATTCCGCCTCTGCCTCTCACTGCCGTGTGCCTGTGGTCACGATCTAAATTCTCTGTGCCTCGGGGACAGTACTACTAGCTCCTTTACAGAATTGGTGTATCAGATGAGTGCCTGTGAGACTCGGAACAGGGTCTGCCTGTAGTAGACTCAGCAAGTATTGGTTTTATTGCTCCTATTTTTGCCATTGTTACTACTCCTCTTATTCTTACACTCTTCTTTCTCAAGCTCCCTCCTTGCCAGTTTGACCTCAAGTTGAAGCACCACATTCCTAAAACAGAGAAAAAAAAAAAAGCTCTCAAATGGCAATGGCCTAGAATCCAGCTCAAGACAGACCTGACACTTTTAGTCAAGCTTGGGCCTAAAGAACCTGGGAAGCTTCTGGAAAGGAGCTCAGGAGGAGCCATGGGCTTTGGGCCATGCAGAGTAGCCCATGGGCTCACAGCTACTCCACAGGGAGGGTCATAGCCCTGTCCGGATCCACACCCAAACCTGCTGTCTTTGCCCTTTTCTCAAAATGTGCTGGGTGTGTCAGGTTTTAGGGGTAAGTGGGGTCTTCCAGGGGTCTGGTCTGACTGTGGTTCTCTCACCACACTTCTGCAGTGTGGCAATGAACATCTGAAGGGGAAAAGGAGTACTGTGAAGGTGCAAACAGAAGGAGCATTGGCAAGACAGGAGTCCTCTCTTCATTGCCCATCTAGGGAAGCCAAATTGTCCTGCCTAAATAGGGTGTTGGAAGAGGTCATTGAATAGGCATGACTGCTGGTTGACCCATGAACTGGATTCAGATAATGAGAGGCTCCTCACCTCCTTCCCTGTCCTTGGAATGTGTGTTCTCCTTGACTTCCCTGCTCCCAGAAGCTGCCTTAAGGGAGTAGCCTTGAGAGAGAACTGAGTGCTGAGACCATCTGGACCATACATACGTGACTGACGCTAGTTAAGGCTTCCATACAAACGTGTAAGATTCTGGCGAGTGCTGAGATCTGTTTATCTTGTGGCTGCCAAGACAAACCCCATATGGAGGTTCCCTTGCTTGGTCAAACCTGCCACCTGCCAATCTGGAATGGCCTCCTTCTTTCTTCCATCTCTCCCTGTCTTCCGTCTGTGTTTGGCTGCTGGTTTCAGATTACACCGAGGAAGCTCCTGAGGAGGGTACAAGCCAATAGTGGGACTGGCTCCGTAAGCATCTAGTCTGTGTGTGTGTGTGTGTGTGTGTGTGTGTGTGTGTGTGTGTGTGTGTGTACACGCAGCGAAGCAGGGGGAATTAGTGGATAAAGGTAAATAGGAAAGTAAATTAGTCATTTGTTAATAATTTTTGCAGTTGGATAATAGATACATTGAGATCTGTTTCACTCACTCTTTCCTTTTTTTTTGCATGCCTGAAAATGTCCATAATAAAAAAAAGCAATAAAATAAAGGCAAACCCTTTCTTTTAATGAATCATTAAGAATTGAGGGTGAGATTTCTTCTATTTTATTGGATTCCTGGTCACCAGCACATTCCCCCACAGAGAGCAGTACTCAGTATATAGACATTGATTGAATGAATGTTGGAGTATTAAAGGTCAGAAACAGAATCAATAAACAGAGAGACCAAGGGAGAGAAATGCACACAAGTGTGTACCTATGCACTTGCATACACACACACATACACGCAAACATACACTGGGACCTGGGATAAACAATGACGAAAACACAGGTCCTGCCCTCATGCTGCTGCTATGTGTCTTTTTCTCTTGATCTCATTAACCATTTGCCTGCATGAGTAGGCTGATTCAGGGCAGAGAGACATTCCCGACATAGGGAGACAGTTACAGCAGGGAACAAATGAGCTCCAGGAATGAAATTACCTAGTTAGGCTTCTACTTACAGGCTACAAAAAGATTGGAATTCAGACCTGGCTTAGCTCCCAGTCCTATATTTTGTTCATTAGACTTTCCTTCCTCTACTGAACATTGATTAAGCCCTTCAATCGATTACGTCCTGCATCGCTTCAGGCCTTCCTGGGAGATGAGATGCATAATTCAGGGACAGGACAAGAGGCTGGCCAGCAAACCTCCAGTATTGACGTGGATTCAAAAATTGTGACAGAAAGGGTCTACCCAAGGGCTTATCTGAAAGAGCTGCTCTAAGAGTGTACTCATTCAATATTTGTGAAGGTTTTTAAACACAACGGGAATTGAAGTTGGAGGCTTGCCTTTACCACCCAAGTGCATCACAGGTTTATGATTTGCTTGTGTGTTTTGGTGTGCTTTGGAAACAGGGTTGTTCCTGATGCTTAATTTATATCTCTGCTCTTTTATACTAGAGAACAGTAATAAAACATCTTTCTCCATAAAAGTGTAAAACTGAGGGAATAGCTCCACAGTGAGGACATTAATTTCTAGGTGAAAATATACACGAAAGGCCTCAGATACGAACAATATTGAAAAGGGTCGGGGGGGGGGGGGGGGAGGAAGGAAGAGAGAGATTACTCAGAGGAGGATGGAGGGTTGCCTTTAACTTGCGAATACATATTAAGTCTTTCTCATGGGGACATTGTAGAGGATTAAGGTAAATTGTATTTATAGGGCATAATACAAAGAAGAGTACCAAAGGATACTTGTAATAAAATATGTAGAAAAAGAGACAAAGAATAGGAGCTACTGTTTAAGTATCTATCTATGTTCCAGGCTCTGTTAAGGGCTTGCATGCATCTCATTTAATCCTCAGGAGAATTCCATGTGTTGATATGTTATTATTTCCATTTGACCACTGAAAAAGTTTCTTTGGCAGCTTTAAGTATCTGTCTCAAGACAATACATAGGGGTGATAGAGCTGGAATTCAAGGCCAGAAAACAGTACTCCGAGTCCATGTTTAACCCTTGCACACCTTTGACCCTGGTGCTCTAGGGTACATTGATAAGGAAATCAGAAACAGAGGAATCAGCATGAAAGAGAAATCCTAATAGCATTAACAGAGGGACAGGTTCTCAGGAGGGACAGTGTTCCCAGCGGCAGTGAGGGTCTGGAGGGCTGCGGGCACCTTCTGGGCTGGCACGTGAATCAGGCAGCTGCCAACACAGCAAGATCTACCAGGATCCAGTGAAGGTTGTACCTTGGGCCCTCCAGAGACTGAAGGAAGGGCTAAAGCCAAAGGCAGTTGAAGACTATTGTGAGAAAGTGGAGAGGAGCCAAGAAAAAGAATCTAAAGACGCATGGAATGTTGTACCAGATGTTAATGAAATATTTTGAAATGATGAGAATCCATTCAGTCTTCTACATTCAACATGCAACTGCATTTGTGATTTCCCTCAACTTTAGAGAGTTCAACAAACTTTATCGAGTGTCTCTAAATACAAAGCATTGTCTTAGGTTTAACAGTTTTATAGATTTAACAGGAAAAAAAAGTACTTCCAAACTGGACAAGAAACCAGAAGTCTATATAAAATAACTTCAGCACAGGAAAAAAATGTGATACGTTATATAGCAGACCTTCAAAGTTTGGAAAGGAGGGGTAGTAGGAGGGGGCAAAACAGTAAATCCTCCCAGGAGACTCTGGATAGGGTGGTGACTTAAGCTGAGACATAAAGAATGTGTAGGACTTTCATAGGCATTAAGTAAGTGAAGGCAATCTAAGTGAACGGAGTAGCTTGAACAATGGCTTAGCATCAGTTCACTGAAGGCCACATATGGGAAACAGTGAGGGGATGATTATGACTGATGACAGGTGTATGGAGAAATGCACTGAGAATAAAACATGAAAAAAAGAAAAAAAGAAAAAGGTCAAACTGTGAAGAGCTCTAAATGTCAGGCAGAGTTTGGTAATCTCAATCAATAGTGGGCTTTCCAATAAGCTGAAATAAAGTAGCTCCAAGAACCAAGACCGAAAAGAAAGATTCCTATAGATGCAATTACCAGGGAAAAGTTAGCCCTGAGCCTCCGATGCCACCATGTGGTCTGAGGAGGAGTCATCCTGAACATCCATACAGTCCCTCAAAACACTGACCAAGTCCTCCTCACACTGCATCTAAAAGACCTGACAGGGGATGGACCTGTGGCATGACCCAAGTTCTGCTCTCTGCAAATGGAATGTGACTCCAAATGGACTATTTGGAGACCCAGACTACATGCCTGGACATCCCTATAATATCCCTGGCTTTGAGATCACCCAGGCCTGGAGGTATCCAAGCCAGCTCAGTGCCACCCAGACTTTCTCAGCTGAGATCTTTCCTGCAATAAAACCATTTTCCTCACATTCACTGATTCACTGACACCCCTATAAATTTTGTCTCCTAGACAATGAATATCTCCATTTCATCTCTTTCCTTATATGTATCTAATTAAGTCATATCTATCTGCTTTGCCTCCCATAATGCTATGGTTCTACTTCTTGGCAAATTTGTCTCTCTGTAACAGCAGGATTCTTATGGTGTCTGTATCTTTTCCAGAGAGTTAGAAATAACCTTGAGAGTGGTGGCCAAGAAGAAACTCCTAAAATATACAGCAACATAAAAGAGTTTAGAACCCTGAGACATCCTCATCAGGCTCTGGGATAATCTGGGCACCTTGGAGAGATCTAGGAGATAGAGTGCACTTCGCCTAAACACTGGATAAGAAATAATAAGATTTGAATGGCTCTTCAAAGCTCTGTGAGTTCCCTTCACCTAAAGTTGTGACATGAGAGCTAGAAAACTATATGTCAAGGGAACGGATGGGCTGCATACCCCCAGGAGACGACAAAAAGGAGTCAAAAGTTTAGAGTCAGAGCATGGTTTGTTGAGGTCACAGAGAAGAAGCTATCAGGCTCTCAATGAAGCCCAGGGCATCACTTTGTACAAAGAGGCACCGCACACAGAGAAAAGACAACCTCAGAGATGATTGGCAATCACTCACATGGGTCACACGGATCTGAAGAGAAAACCTGAGAAAAACATGAAGCCAGAAGTCAGCCTTCTCCACCGCCTCTCCAGTGCCTCTCAGCGGGGCCAAACTTCTCAATAAAGAACTACTGCATAAATTGATGGTGTTCATGGGGCTTCTGTTGAATAAACCCTCTCACCAAGACTCACAAGAGGCTTATCCCCCTGACTCTTCCCTTCCCTACTTTCACTGCCATTTAAATCCTCCTGAGATAAATGGGAAAAGGAAGAGTTTCTATGAAGAAAAGATATTGGGGATTATCTGCCAGGTAGAAATGCCTGGAGCATGGGGTGAAAGTTGAGTTAAGTTGTGGCCAAAGTCTCAGATTTATAGGGTGGAAAATGAGACCATTACTTGGACTGACCTGGAATGTCAGAGTCTTTACATCAAAACCAGGCAACCTTCTGAGTGGCAATAACTAAGAAAAACAGCTTTCTTAGCAGGAGGGTTCCTCAGAAGTCTTTAGAAACTCCTCATTCTGGTCTTGATTCTCCAAGTACCAGTAACCACTGGAAATCGGCAGCCTGAAAAGTGGACATGCCATCGCTCCGCCTATATGAAATTCCCAAGGCTAATGTTACAAACCACCACAAATCTGGTGGCTTAAAACAACAGTCCTAGAGGACATATGTTCAAAATCAAGATTTATGCAGGTCCATGCTCCCTCTGAAGGCTTGAGAGAAAAATCTTTTCTTTTTTTCCTCCAGCATTTGGTGATTCCTGGCATTCTTGGACTGTGTCCACATACCTCCAATCTCTGTCTCCATCTTCAGCTGGCCTCCTTCCTTAGGTATATCTTAAGTCCTCTGCTCTCCTCAAATCACTAGATTTAGGGTCCACCCTACATCCAGGATGATTTCAACTGAAGAACTTTAACGAATGACATCTGCACAGGTCTTATTTTCAAATAAGGTCGTATATTTGAGGTTCTAAGTGGACATACATGTTGGGAGGTCATGACTCAACCTACTACACCACCAAATTCATTGAATAAAGCTTGAGCTTGTTCACTGCCTGGTTTCTTTGGGACCAGGCTACATTTTTCTCACTCATTGTAGTGATTGGTATCTTACTTGGTTCCGACTTAGAATACCACACACTAGGGAGCTGTAAGTCCAAGATCAGGGAGGGTGCCAGCAGCATGGTCAGGTTCTGGTGAAAACTCTCTTCTGATTGTGGACAGTCATTTCTGGCTATATCCTCATATGGTGGAGAGGGCAAGAGAGAACTTTCTAGGGTGTCTCTTTTATAAGGAACTAATCCCATTCGTGAGAGCTCCACCTTTATGATATACCACCTCTCAAAGGGCCTACCTCTTAATACTATCATATTGGATATTAGGATTTCAACATATGAATTTGAACAGGAGGGGATGCAAACATTCCATCCATAATAATGGATTAAAAGGAAAATAGAAACCTAATAGGTATAAATTATTGTGACTTCACAGTGTAGTTTTTTTTCTTATCCATTTTTAATAAGACTTGATAAAAAGTGACTCAGTGGAGAATGTATGGAGGGCACAATAGCACTTAAATTCTTTAGTCCCTGGGCAGCCCCATGCTTCTTTGCCAGAAAACCCTGAGCCAAATAGCTGGAATTTGCCAGGAATAAGATTATTCTTCAAAAAGCCTTCTCCTACTTAGGTAAAAAAGCTCTTCAACATGCCCCAAGCAAACCTCATTCTCTACTAAGGTCTACAGAAACCTTCAGTTATCCTAGTAATGCAGAAGCCTAGTGTTATTAGAAGAGATTCATGTTCAACTGGGCAGAAATATTATTTGACATAAAACTATCAAAAAACATTTCTTCTGTTCTTTTTTAATATCATAAAAATATTACTTTCATAAAGCTTTAATAAAGCTCTTTACCCTAACAGAATAAAATGTAAGGCCAAAAGCATTAATTTGATTTTATAAAAATTAAAGATTTCGTTCAACAGAACATGTCATGGACCAAGTTAACAGAGACATGAGAGATTTGGAAAAGGTATTTGCAATGTCTGAAATCAACAAGGGATTCCTACAATCAGCAAGGAAAAGACAGGAACCCCAATAGAGGACAAGCAAAGAAAACAATTTAGGGAAAGCAAAACACAAAAAGTCAGCATATGAAAAGAAACATCAGCAAAGCCATATTCATTTTTTAAAATATAAGTTAAAGCAATAATGGGATACCACTTTATAGCCATTAGACCAGCAAAAAGTAGAGAGCCAGATAATGTCAAGCTGCTAGGAACACAAAATAGAGGAGCTTTTGTAACTGCTGGTGTGAAGGCAGATGGGAATGGCATTCTGGAGAGAAAGTAGCTGCAGTTAAGTTAAGTAAACAATTTTGCACATATGCCTCCTTAATCCCACTCCTGAGTACATAGGCTTTGAAAAATCATCATCTACATCAGTAGGGTGACAGGTACCGGTATGTTTACCCCAACACCACTTTTGGAGTGGGAAATCATAGGCAATCTGGGTATCCAACACCTGAGGAGCGAATACATCAAATATGATGGATGGGCCCCAAGAAGGACCAAGCAGGATTAAAGGGTATGGATTGGATATTCACCCAGCTACCCAGTGGATCATAAAATTCATAGAAAAAAAGATCGAAATAATAATAGTGAGAAGATCTGTAGCCCAATATCATGTAAACTGCAATTAATGCACACGATATGGTAACTCATATTTTATAAAAGGTGAAGCAAAAGGTCACAATAAACATGAACATGATTATAAATTGAAGAGCAGGTGGGGGATAGGAATAGGAAATGGGGACACAAAGGAAAAAACAACATTACAAAGTTACTTTTTCTCATGGAAGGATCTAATATAGAGCACTTTGGAAGCGAATAATTTTTCCAGTGGAACATTTTGAAAATTCAGTCAGATAGGACATTGAGATAGAAGAAAAAAGTGCAGTCTTGTTCCTTTCAACTCCATCACTTTCTATTGACTATAATATAAATCAACTCAGACCAGTAGCATTTATATCCTTGATGTTTCTGAAAATTAGAGTAAAAAGAGCCATTTCTTCCCATTTCCTCACGTATTCAATGATTACGAAGTGTACATTATGTATGAGGCACTGATCCAGGTGCCATGGGGGAATCCTCCTTTTTAGGTCTCCACAGTGTAAAGCCTATACACTTTGGGAGAATCCCAAAGCTGCCTGACCCCCTCATCTACTGCAAGGTCAGCAGCCTGGGCCCTGAAGCTTGTGCCCAAGGCAGAAATCTGAGAGTAAACAACATGAATAGCTTTCCTTTTCCTTGCTATCCCCAGCAAAACTCCATTATCTTATAACTCCTAAGAGTCTCTTAGAAATATTCTGAAAATCTCCTGACTTCTTAAACATAGCAGAATTTTTTCCCATTGTGTGAGAAAAACATGTTCTAGGAGACAAGAGGATGGGAAAACCACCCAACCAGCCTTTTCCTTTCCCATTTTCCAAAACTCATTTTCATTTAAAAAAAAAAAAAAAGCACAGTTTAGAAAACAGGATAACAGGTGTATGCCAGGATCAGACAGAAAAGGTCACAGAGAACACCTGAGACTAGAAAGGAAGACAGTTGGGTATGCCCCCCACCTCAAAGTCTTTCAAATCTGTAGATAAATTTTTCCTATTTAAGAATTTATTAAACTTCTAACTCAAGAGAGAAAATTCAATTTGTGCTTAAATCTTCTCAGTAATCCCTACTCAGTCAACCCCATTTAATGGAGATCATTATTTGTTAGGAAATAGATATATGCTTAAGAGGTAATGTTTTATTGTGCTGGTCAGTGGTACATGAATTATTCAAGATTTTAAAATGAATATCATATAGGCTAGCCCCAAAAAGCACATGTAAAATTAATTTTAGGAATGGATATTTTAGGCCAAATTCAAAACTCTTCCTGATTCCCTCAACAGAAATTTAGTTTTGTGTAAGAATATCATCCTTGATAAATTATGTTTTGTGTGTCTCCCTAGGTTATATATACTTTTATAATCTTCAGTGGGAAACTGAAAGAGACAGATAAAGTTCTTTCCCTTCTTCTAGTTTTAAGTCATGAATTTGGAAGGAAAAGTTATCAATTGGAAAGGAAGAACTAACCTTGAAATAGGGTCAGATATGAGGACTTGGTCTTGTGGGCCTGGCATATAAGAATGAAAGTCTCAAGACCATATTCTTGGGTAACCTCTATTCAGAGAGGGCAGGAGGAGGAAAAGGAGCCACAGAGAAAGAGCCCCAAGAGATGTGCAGGAAGAATTAGAAGAGTATATCATTCCAGGTGTCAAGACATTTCAAGGGGCAAGAAGTCAAAGGCTCAGAGAGATATCAGGGAATGAAAAATGAAATTACACTGATTTCAACAGCTTGGAGATCACTTTAAGAGAGTAGTTTCTGTGAGTGAGTAGCAAGGGCTAAAGGGACCAGGATAAAGTATAGAGCAGGAAGTTGATCAGTCATGTCTGCTAATACTGTCATTTCATCTCTCAGAAGTGGGAGGATAGTGATGATTATAATAATAACCACCAGTTACTGGGCTACTACTGCATGCCAATAACTGTGATGAGTGTTTTATTCCTATTATATACTCATTAATTCAACACCTATCTATTAGGGACATCTACCTCCAAAATGCATGCCTTGCACTCTCATCATCCCTACTGTGGCCAAACCAGTGTAAATTCCCTCTCCTCTTGCCCTAACTACTCCTATCTACAACAGTAAACAAAATGTTTAAATCCAATTAAATCTAATATTAAAAAAAATAACTTCCAATGACTTTCAATTTCACTTACATAAAATTCAAAGTTCTCCAAATCTTGTGTACTCTGGTCCCCACGCTTATCTCCAAGCCCATATCCCATTCATCTCCTTTTTGTTCCTGATGCTCTAGCTACACTGACCTTCTTATCATTACTTGAACGTACCAAATTCATTCCTGAAGGTGAAAAGTTAGAAGTCAAGGTAAATAAGCGGAGATGGACTGCATGAACGGTACTAGGAAGACCACAATCCAGAATGATATGAAGTTTTTTAGTCATTCAGTTACCTAAGATACTATCGGCGTATGCTGGGTAAGTAATCACCTCCTGATATTGGGTATTCTGGATTCAAATCCTGGCTTGACCACCCACTGGCTATCTGATGTTGCTAACCAACTTAATCTCTCTAAGCCTGTTTCCTCATCAGTAAAATGAATCAAATAATAGAATCCTTATAGAGAAAATAATATCTTTTATGTTAATGAGAATATTCAATGAAAAAAATGCAAATCAAGCACTCTATATATGCCTTCCAATAAATATTAACTATTAGAATGCATTCAATAAATACTGGGCACAGCTCTAGGCTGTATGCCAAACAGAGAAAATGATATTTGCCCTCTCGAAGTTTTTCTTTCATATTTTTAATGTGGGGAAGGTATTTTTAAATACCATGTGCAATAGAAAAAAGAAAACATAAGTTCATGATCAGCTCCCTGACATAGGAAGTGGTTATATTGTTCCTAGATGTCAGAGAAAATACTGAATTTTTTCAAGAAGCATATTCTACTTTCAAAAGACAGAAAATTGATTGAGATTATTTGATGTTCAAGACCCATCCATCTTTTGAAGACTATGTGACAGACACATAGTGTAAAGGTGACCAAGAGAAAAGGAACTCACAACCTGAGGACGGTTAACTTGACCAATAGAGATGATTGTGTTTTCCCCACTCCTTCCTACCTTTGTATGTAAAACATCTAGAGGGAAGGCAACTGCAAGCTCAGTTGGAGATAGCAGCAGAGACAGCTGCCAGAGACACGTCAGGGTGGTTTGTACAAAATAAGCACAAAACAAGTGTTTTGAATGAGCAATATTGAAAAAGGTAAATGTAATATTAAACTGCAACAGAAGCATTACAGCACGAGTACAAGGAAAATTCCACAAGGGTCTGCATTAGTCTATTACATCTGAAATATTATATCTGGTCTTGTACAACAAGTTAAAAAATAAAGTGGTATTGTTGTTTTGCTTTTCAGATTATAAAAGCAATATAGTCTCATTGTAAAAATTTGGGGACATATAGGAAAGCTTAAGACAGAATACTGAAATTATTTACTGGTAACCACTATAAATTATTTCCAGGTACTACACTTTCTAATCTCATTAATTCAATTCATATTTATTGAGTCCCAAGAATATGCCTACAATTCTAACAGAAATCATGTGAGACACAGTGACACAGTGGTAAATAAGAGGCGTAGTCCTTGTCCTCAGGGAGCAGGGCCATGGGAGATGCAAATCTGTGAGTTAGCAGTTACATCTGTATCAGAATGCCCAAGACAATCACAGGGGTGGAAATTATGTTATTTGAAAAATAAGTTAGTTGAAGGAAGTAACTGTTTCATTGACGGAAGAGAAAACCAAAGAGAAATTTTATAACAGTCCTCAAATATCGAAGGAAACAAATAAATAAGAAAGACTAGGTTTGATTTTATTAAATGAGAAGACAAAATGAAGATAGTGTATGGAGGTTGTAAAGAGACAAATGTGACTCAGTATAAGAAAGAGTTTTCTAATGATTGGAGTGGACCAATGGGGAATTCTTCACCCCTAAAGTGGCAAGGCTAGATGGCCACCATTAGGAATGCTAGAAGGGTAGTACATGCAAAGGAGGGACTGGACCTTTGTCTTCTCTTAGGAAAGGAAAACTTAGGAGCAAAGCATCAACGACTTACATAAAAGCAATCAAAATCTCAGACACTTTGGGAAATGGCCCTAGACAGAGTAACCCTGATTTTGCTTGTTTGTTTTATCTCAGGGTATGAGGGCTTTCTTTTCCTTACCCTGAGACAAGAAATACAAGGTGAGATTATATTCTAATTTCAAATTCTGAGAGTCTATGGTGATATGATGGCATTAAGATTACCAAATTATAGTGCTTTATGCAAGTTAACCTGGGGTAAACCAAGAAGATGGCCTAAGATTAGAATGGGTAATACTGTGGGAGACCTGGGTGGCTCAGTAAGTTAAGTGACAGACTCTTGGGTTAGGCTCATGTTGTGATCTGAGGGTTGTGAGATTGAGCCTTGTGTTGGGCTCTGCTCTGAGCGTGAGCCTATTTGGCTATTCTCTGTCTCTCTCTCCCTCTGTTCCTGCTCCCCACCCGTCACACTCTCACGTGTTCTCTCTTAAAAAAAAAAAAAAAGAAGATGGGCAATACATAGATTGTTGAAATGTGGGCACTGTGTCTCAAGCGGCTGAAGCCATTTTGAGAGCATAATATAATAAGCATAAAGAATGGCCAAAAGATTTTCACTAACTACTAAACCAATACTGAGATCCACCTAACACTAAAATAAGTCTTAAGCAGCAGGATATATTTTTGAGATGATAATCTGTATTTTGTTCTCCCTAATCTTTCTTCCATCCCCATTTCTAGCAGGTAATAAACTTTGCATTTCATTACTATAGGAGATTTACAAACTAGAAAGCAAAAGTGCCTTGAAGTCATCTACTCCTTCTGTTTTTAGAAAAGCCCCAGACTGTTGAAGAGATTGTGCCAGATGAACAGGAGGAGGAGGAAAGAAGAGACTGTGATTCTGATGGGTTGAGGGAGAAAATAGTGAGCTCACCTAAAAGTGGGCAGGAGATGAAGGTCAATGGGTCACAAGATTCCCTTTATGGTAAATGGCAAGATACTAGAATAAAAACCACACAGTTCACTGACTCCTGAGCAGCAAATTCTTAATATCCCAAGGATTCTTGGCTCTAACCATGGTGTAGAAGCAATGTCTGAACCTGAGGGAACCACACTGCGTGAGCTCACAGTACCCAATTAATAACCAATAGAACACAGACAAGGCATTCTCGTGTCTGGCAGTGGGTAGAACAGCAAGTCACTGGTATACTCCCAGGGCAGGTGTGAGGGACTGGGAGCTCAGCAGAATGAGGATTTAGAACCAGATTTAAACTGATACATAGAAAATTTAAATACACTATTTCTTGCCTACCTGAGTCTGTGGACCAACGCATCAGAACTCCCACCTATCCTGCCTGTTTTAGTTTCAGCATCTCACAAAATCGTTCCCTTGATATGAAATACACACAGCACCCTTCCTCATACAACTCTAGTTTACATTTGCTTGCCTCAAGTTGGTATTTCTTAAATTTTTGGAGGTGAAAGTCTTCACATATACAATAACAAAATGCTCCTTCCAAAATGCACACACAGAATGTTTCAGTTTCCATGAAGCACAGACTCTAGAGGTCTTGGAACCCCTTTTTAAGCATGTCTGTCTATCTCTTGATCTCTTGTATTCTCAAATCTCTATCTCTCTCTCTCTCTCTCCTCTCTCTCCTCTCCCCCCCCCTCTCGTGTGTGTGTGTGTGTGTGTGCGTGTGTGTGTGTATGTTTCACTCCCTGTCAGTTACAAATTCAATGCATCTTCAGCTTACTATCTTCATATGAGCAACATCTAGGATGAGCAACGTCTAGGATGCCCACTGTAGCTGTCTCTGCTTTTCACATAGATAAGAAACCCATCTAATGGATATTCTATGGCAATCCTAACAAACACATGGTTACAAATTCCTAGACATTCCTCCAATAGAGGGGTAAAGTCTATGCTTCTTGTCTTTGCATTTGGGTAGGATTGTGACTGCCTTAATAAACTACAAGGGAAGTGACACTGTGACTTCTGAAGCGAGGTCACGAAACATTGTGCAGCATCTGCCTCTTGCTGCTGGAACACTTGCTCTTGCAGTCCTAAGCTACCCTATAAGCAGGACAACTGTCCTGAGGTCATCATGCTCCGAGGAAACTCCAGCCATAGGGAGAGCCACGTGTATTTTTTCTGGTTGAGAGTCCCAGCTAAGCCCAATATTTGAGGCACCCCAGCCCAGACACCAGACTTCTGGAGGAAATCTCAAGAAGATTCCAGCCATCAGCTCTTCAAGTCCCGCCCCCCATTGTTTGAGCCTTCCCAGCTGAGTCTCAGACACCTAAAAGGAGAGATTAACCATCTCCTCTGTTTCCTGCCTGAATTCCAGACCCACAGAGTCAGTGAGCATAATAAAACAGTTGTTTCTGGACACCACAAAGTTTGGAAGAATTTGTTCTACAGTGGCAAATAACTGAAGCTCTGGCCGGCCGTGACAGAGACTGGAAGACAGCAGACTAACACGGCAGAATGAACAGACCTGTCCTGAACATTATCTCAAAAAGCCAGCCAGATTTTAAGTCAGGAAGAAGGTAGGATGAGCTGAGAATCGAGGTTTTTTTAAAGCAACATACGATTAGAAATGAGAAATTAAAGTCCCCATGTTAAGCAGGGAGTAGGTCACTTATGAGGCTAATTGCATGCCAATAAGGGGATAAGGAAATTGGAGGGAGAATGTGCCTTAGGACTTGAGTTATTGGATGAAAGGAAGAGAAACATTGTGTGGAAAAAAGGAGCAAAAGATCTCAAAAGGTTTCAATGTTAGTAACTTTGCTAGGAGCTTCTAACCTTGTGAAGGTTACCTTTCCAGTTAATATCTCTATGCAACTTCAGGGATGAAACTCAAGTTAGATTGGCCTGCTTTTGATAACATGTTCATGATGATTCTTTAGGTCTAGCAATTCCCTAGCCAGCCCCCCACACACCGATGTAGATCAAATTTTATTTTATTAAAAGAGGAATCCTACAATTATAGTTGCAGATATTTTGAGGCTTGTCAAAATTATGCCGGCATAAGCACAAACTTACAATGAGCAATCATAGAGAAAGGTATTACAAAAGAAAGTTAATAATGTGATTGTGCTTATGATGGAAAGTTTTTTCACTTTTTCAATGTGGCCTTCTTTTCTTTTACTTAAGAAAGCACTCTAGTACCCCATGCTCCTCCAAGTGATAGTATTATCAATGTCTCTTTGTCCAATGAGGAAGGGTCTAGGGGTGACATTTCTCATTATAGCTTTGAATCAACTACAGAGTTTCACATTTTGTAAGTTCAGTGGGATTCAGATAAGGTCCAAAAAGAGATGTTTATATTTCCAGTACAGTTTATTTTCCCTAAAATGATAGAATTTATTCTTAGCTCAGCCATAATATAGCTTTCCATCTCACCCATGCTATGACTCAAAAAACTCAATTATCACAGTGTTTGATACGGGTCTGGGTCAGCTGTGTAGTCACCATTGGACTTAAAGTTCTAGTAGTTTCCTCAAATAAACTCTGATCAATCTAAGGGCAGAGTTAAAGCTTATTTCTTATGTTTCACCTTAAAAAATGTATCATATCCTTGGCTAGAGGATGAGAAAAGATGGTCAAGATAGGCATTAAAATGACCACGGCTTCCCCTGTTCTAGGGTGTCCTCATTCTTTCCAATCCTTTTACATAGCATTAAAATCTACTCTATCTACTAACTCTGCCAGGAAATGGATCTCATTAGATTAAGGTTGTCACATGCAAAACAAATATTGCCCAAGACACTACTGACACTCAAAAATTCATTGTTTATCTGAATTCAAATTTAACTGGGCATCCTGTATATTTATTTTCTAACAACCCGACATGTAGTATTACTGGAAGAACTGTTCTTCCTTCTCTGAAGCCCTCCCGGCTCTCCTGGGCATATCGAGGATTTGACACCTACTCCTGCTACCGCAGAGCTCTATCTGAAGATCAAACAAGGACAATCTAAACTACACATGTACAAAACGTTTACTGTCTGGGTTCCATAGAGACAGTGGTGATGTTTTCTGAACTGCCTTGGTGTTTATTTCTTCCTGTACATGCCTGTGTGCGTGCGCGCACACACACACACACACACACACACACACACACACGCAAACACATACACCCATACAGTTAATAAGCACATGATCCTCCTGCTTCCCTCCAACAAGATGGGGCAGATCATGTAAGTGGGAAGAAAACTTCTCTTCTAGGTCCCAGCGCAAGGGCCCTCCTGCAACTGCCAGGCAGGCTCCACAAGTCTACCCTGCCATTAGCTGCCTTACCGAGTAAGGCCCCTTGATGGACTGCAGTATCAAGTTATTGAACATCTCCATAAATAAAACCTGGCTTATTCGGAAACTTAAAAAGGGAACAATTTATGTTACTGCAAGATTTCAAATCTCCCCTTGCTATGGTTTTTCCCATACTAGGTAGAGAATACTGCCCAGCCATGCTGGGTCATCCTTACCAAGTTAGTCTACTAAAGGCTCCGGCCAACGTTTTTGATTAGTGTTACTAATGTATTAATTGTACTAATAGTATTGATTAGTATTAGATTACTCTATTATACTCTTATTGCACTTAGAAGTAGAAAGAATTAACAGCCCTCTAGTCTAAACCTCATATTTTACAAATGGGACTTCTGAAGCCTGGAGGGCACATGGTACATTGAGGTCACAAAGATAATTAGTTGCCAATATTGGAAAAGGTGCCCAGTCTTTTGACCATGCATTGTTCCTTCCAGCACCTGTGCCTCCCTCAGCAACTCAGCTTTATCAACTAAAACAGAGGTGATCAAGTGTAATCCTAGAAAAATAATTCCTGTTGTGCAGTCTTACAAGAAATTGCACTATAAAGCATATTATTACAGTTGACTCCTGAACAACATGGGTTTGAACCACATGGGCCCACTGATATGCAGGGTTTGTTTTGTTTTTTTCAATAAATACAGACAGTACTGTAAATGTATTTTCTCTTCCTTATGATTTCCTTAATAATATTTTCTTTACTTCAGCTTATTTATTATAAGAATATAGTATATAATACAGATAACACATAAAGTATGTGTGAATCGACTGTTTATGTTATCAGTGAGGTTTCTGGTCAAGAGTAGGCTATGAGTAGTTAAGTTTTGGGGAGTCAAAAGTTATATATGGATTTTCTACTTCACGGAGTTGGTACCCCTGATCCCAGCATTGTTCAAGGG
Source organism: Spilogale gracilis (assembly GCA_004023965.1). NCBI lineage: Eukaryota > Metazoa > Chordata > Mammalia > Carnivora > Mephitidae > Spilogale > Spilogale gracilis. The sequence continues at coordinate 42,256 of PITA01003700.1, read as the reverse complement.
TCAACTGTAGTTTGCCTATTTATTAGAAGAACCACCTCCCTTGTGGGATAAACAATACTTTTTATCTAGACCAGGAGTTGATAAACTTTTTTGGTGAAAAGCCATATAGTAAATGCTTCAGGATTCGTAGCCATGCTGTCTCTGTATTTCCACTTCCAATACAATGTGTTGGAGATCCCTTTCTAACCAAATTATTTAATTAATGGCTATTTAAGATCTCCCTATGGGGCCGCCACAGAGATGCTCCCATGAAAACCTTCCTATATAAGAACGTGTTATAAGAAACATCTCATTAAAAGCCTTCAGCTCCAATACTCTTGGGTCTACCCAGGGGCAGCATTTGCCCCAAGAACACATATTTTAAGACTATTATCAGACAGTAACTAAACATAATGGGCCATTTCCACATGATACTACCTGAAAACAAGGGTCAGCCTTTTGTTTTTTTCTCTAAAGAGACAGGTAATAAATATTAATTTTTCCAGCCAACAATCTCTGTTGCAACAACTCAAATATGCCATTTTATCATGAAAGCAGCCATAAAAGATACATAAAAGAATGGGTGTGACTGTATTCCAATAAAATTTTATTTACAGAACCTCTGAGCCATAGTTTGCCAATCCCTCCTCTAAGGGGTGGAAAGGACTTAGTTCAGGAACTCCCTGCTGATCAGCTATAAATTTCCCAGAACTGTGCTATAGTTTGAGGCTCTTCCTACTCAATCTTTCCATCTTTCTCTCCTTTCACAGGTGTCAGACCTGTCTACTCCTACTCTCCTTGCCTACTCTTCTTACTTCCTCCTTTATTCTTTATGGGTATTTCAGCCAATACAATTTCTTACACATTAATCCCCTGTTGATATCATCTACTCTAAAAACACAACTGACATACTTTGTGTTTATTTCAAATGTGATAGACTGCCAGTAGATTCTGTGTAAATGAATAAAATGAGACAGGAAGTAAAAATTGTTGCATTGGTCCCATTTAAGAGAAAAAAATAGCTAAAAACCAAGTGATATACTCAAATCAAATATAACATAGAGTGGAAAAGAGGGACAAAGTAGGATGTAATGGAAATCATAGTGGGTTGGCCTCAGAAGATCCTAAATGAACTCTCACTTTGCCATTTTCTGGCCCAACAGTCTTCAACTTTTTAAGCTCAGGAATGGGTTAATCCTGCTTTGCCCACCTCAAGAGATTGTTGAGAGAACATATGAGAAAACACATCACTGTATTTCAAGACACCGTATTTGGCACTACATTTAAATTATTGCACCTTTTTTTATCCCCAGTAGGGTCCACAACATTTCATTGAGAAGTTGAAATATTGATTTTAGAGAAAATACAAGATCATTCCATGCAAAAAGATAGCAAAGCTTATGCATAATTCAAATAAGTTGTTCTGGCTATTGTCCTTAGTTGAAGTCTGAAGGTAATGCAGCCTGCACTGCAAGCCTAATTCCCTTGCTGACCAACTGATTGTGAACTAAGGACAAATGAGGCACCACTCAACTACATCAGTAGCCTCTTTTCCAAAGAGGACAGACAAATTGTCACCATTATAGGACTAAATATTCAAAATATTCCTCCTATTTACACTGGACTAAGAGTATTGTCTTCTAATCCCAAACAAAGTCTCACCACTGCCAGGATCAGGACTCAGATCTCTCACTGACCCTTCAGCTGAAATGGATTGGTATTCACTCCCCATATATGAAAGGAGGCAAGAGAAATAACTGAAAATATCCTCAGGTTTGTATTTTATTAGAACAGGGAGGCACAGAAGGCAACAACCGGAGCAGTTCTGCACCTGTGTGAGCTTCAAAAGTCAACACTGGTGTATTGGGCAGCTACATAAAATAACTCTCCTGTCAAGAGAATGGACTGAGAATAACAAGCTCAAGGATTCAAAGTACAAAAAGAATCACGTAAAAAGAGAAAGGCAAAGCCTTTTAAGAATGCTTATTGAATTGTGACACGTTCACATAAACCCAAGGGAAGAGTCACTAAATTTATCATTCAAAAACATTTACTGAACACCTACCATGCCAGGCACTGCTCTAGGTACAAAGGTTTGGAGGTAACCAAGACAGACAAGAGTCTGCTTATTTTTTTTCATATGATAGCTCAAAAGAGCAACACATACTTCAAAATTACTTTCAGAGGACAAAGGCTATGGAAAACGGTAAAATGGAACAGAGGGTGGGGAGACATGAGATTTGAGCCTAGGCACAGAAGAGGCAAAGGAGGCAGCAGCAGGATAACTAGGGGGAAGGATAGAGGAAATGGCAGGTGTAAACATCGGGAGGCAGGGACAGATTCAGACCATGCCAGAAACACAGAGAAGGGGAATGTGTCTGGAGTTTAGTGAACCAGGGGGAAAGTAGCCTGAAGTAGGTCACAGAGGCAGACAGAGGATGGGTCAGAATCAGATCAGAGCCCGATGAGGAGCTCAGATTTTATCCCAAGAGAAATGGGAAGCCGTTAGAGGATTTTAATCACCAGATAAATAAGTGGAGACCAGTAGATCAAGCAGCATGACTCCTTGCTGAAGATATAGACCTTGTCTTCCTCGCTTTTCTTTCCCTGGGGACCTGGTCAGTGCTTAAAACATAGTGTGTTCTCATTAATGCTCATTGTACTGAATTGAGAAAAACAATATGTCCAAATCACACTGATCTTTAGATATTCTGAGCCCCTTGAGGGCTATATTTGTTTCTTACTCATTTTTGTCATTTCAATGGCTGGAAAAATATCTGGTATTGTACTTTTCAGAAATATTGGTGAATGAGTGGATGAAGCACGTACCAAAACTCTAATGAAAGGCAAAGTTGCTGGACAGGCAGATTTCATTCTTGGGGAGGACTGTTACTTTCAGGATGTGCTCTAGCCAACAAAACATTTTTGAGAGTGAAAGGGAGCCATTGTTAATGATTATGTTGAGACAACATGTATGAAGTGGGACTGTCTGGGACACCAGAGTTGCCCTGAATAGTGTTTTTATTCAATCTTTCCATACCATCAACTCATTCCACTGTTCATTGATTCCTTATTTGCCAAGAGAATGTCTGATGACTTCTTATTGGCCTTGTTTTTAAGCCAAGCTACCATGTAGATCAGTTCTCCAGTCAGAGATTAATGTGTGCCTTAAAAATGTAGGTTGAAACCATGTGATACTTGACTTTTTCTACTTGGCTTATTTCACTCAGCATAATCTCTTCCAATCTAGTCCATGTTGCTACAAAAGTTGGATATTCATCCTTTCTGATGGAGGCGTAGTATAGTAGGAGAAGGAAAGGAAATGGGAAGTAGGGTAATTCAGGGAGAGAAACGAAACAAGAGAGACTTTGGACACAGAAACAAACTGAGGGACTTGGAGGGAGGGGGTGGGGGGATGGGAGAGCCTGGTGGTGGGTACTGAGGGCATCTATTGCATGGAGCACTCGGTGTGGGGCATGGGAACACTGAAAAAATAAAATAAATTTAAAGTAAAAAAAAATGTAGGTTGATCTTGATTCTTCCATTGAGAAATCAGTGTGCTAATTTTTTCCCAAACTACTGTTTGTTAATATATTGACCCAATCATACAGTCAAGATTAGCAAATCATGGTATCCTGTTCTTTGCAAAGCTTTTTTTTTTTTTTTTCACATTTGTTATCAACCTTTGGAATCAAACTGTTGGTCTGATTTTTCTGGATTTTCTCCTTTTTTAAATAAACCTCTGACCTATCATTTTCAGCAGCATATTGTTGCTTGTGGTTTGTTTGTTTATTTTCCCTTTGACAAAGCCAGAGGTATAATATAACACTTTACTACACTTTGCTTTCAAACATGAGTGATTTTCCTACAGTTTTGTCAGTGGCAGGAATGAGAAAGTAGGTTTGTTTAAACAAGTTCTCTAATAGAGTAATCCTGGTAGGCTGGGTCTCCCATAATCATATTCATTTGTTTAAGTTTACTTTTCAGCTGATTTGCCAAAAAGCCTTGGCTTGTCAGAACACAGCCTGGACAGAAGGGAAAACTATAAAATGGAAAAATAAAATGATAAGAGTCGAAGTTTCCTCTTTCAGCTTGCCATTTCTTCTATATTATTCTGCAAATTGACATGGATCAAAGCACAGCCTGAGGAATGAGGGAAGCAAGAGCGTGTGCCTACCTGAAGCAGCCTCTCAGAGGTGTGTGCAACTGAATTCTGATGTTGTAAGTTCAGCTCCCCATAGTAACGTCCGTGGCTCCCCAGAGGAGCTTGGAAAAAGCCATAGTTGTCCTCTACTTACACACAGCAGGAGAAGTTTGCTAATTCTCTCTATTAGTCCTAGAGAAAAATAAACGCACCACCTCCTGGAAGTCACCCCGTTTCTGCCCTAAGAATGCCAAGAGTAATCCTGCACAAGGACAGCCGCAACAGCTGATCCCTTCACCTGAAACATCCTCCTCCCAAATCTTTACATGACTGTCCTCTCTCCTTTCAGCAGAGATTTCATCTCCATAGAGCAGCTTTTCCCAACACGAACCCTACTGGTTTTCTTTCCTTAGTAGCATATGTGTCCAATCACTTACATGTCCCTGCCTTCACTGTCGGCCCCACACACTCATATGCTTCCAGCTAAGTTCTCTGAAGGCAAGAGACTCATCCGCCTTGTTTACCCTCATAAGCTCAATATCTGGAATACTGCCTGCCACAAAGTAGTGCACAGTAAACTTTACATAAGTGATGAATGAATAAATGAACATTCTTCAGGGTCACCACCCTGAGACCTTCTGCAATAGACATCCCAGATCTGTCCCTTCTGGAACACCTACTCACCACTGCCATCACTCTAACATTGAATCACCAACTCCCTTGGGTAATGAGCTAGATGGTTTCCTGTGTCCTTTTCCTGTCTCTAAACAACGAACCTGTGAGCACCTCAGGCCACAGACCCCGTCTGATCCTCTAATGTCTCATTAGCCTGGGTGCTTAAATAGCTACTGTCCTTTCTATATTACGAGTTTTGCATAGATCCAAACCACTTCTGACTCATCTGTGTATGCCCTGCATTCAACAAGAGTCAATCACATTAGAAGTGTTAAAGTATTTGTTGAACCACAATCACATTTCCCCAACCAGTAGTTCATTCAGTACGGTGGATAGTAATGTTTCCAAAAGAAATATTTTTACCTCATTCGAAAATAATCCATTATCTTCTTTTTTCCAGCTTTACTGAGATATAGCTGACATATAACAATGTATAAGTTTAAGGCACACAACATGTTGATTTGATTCACTTATATACTGCAATATGATTACACTGCAGTGTTAGATAATGAAATTGAAGAAGAGATATTATGCAATACAAAACCAAAAAAAGGCTATTTTTTTTCCTGAGAGGCTCTAAAGTTAAATATGAATTATGAGTTCAATGAAAGTGCATTTTAGTGGCACCCAAGTTGTCTCTGATATGTCCCTTGCATTTTCTCCACCAATTGAGTCCTGTGCTTACTATTGACAGTAGTCCAATATATTTGTTTCAAACCTGTTTCACTAGTTGTTTGTTATTATAACCGATAAATTTAATTAAACATTTGGCAAATATATGAACTATGAATGAGAAAAAAAGGATTTTTGTTCATGAAAAATTTAGGAGTTTAAAGACTCAATAAAGAATGAAAAAAAATTCTGTTCAATTAAATTATTAAAATAATTATAAATGATCAGGAACATTTTGTAAAAACCTAGAAGAATTCTGTACTCAAATTGTTTCACAATGTCTTTTAAAAAATGGAACTGGAAAGTATAAGACATGCATGATGGGTATGTGTATTACAAAAGGAAATAAAACTAGGCTTAAATAAATGGACTTGACCCTAAGTCAAAAGATGGGCCAATGAATATCAAATGTGTGGTGATCACATTAAATGTTTAAGATATAAGTATATCATTTTTAGTATCTACTACATTAGTAAGCTTTTTTATTATTTCACCAACTATTAGTATTAACCTGTTTATATCAAGATTTTTGGATGCATACAACAGAGATTAACTCTTGCCAACTTGACCCCAAAAAGGAATTGATTAGAAGGAAGTGGAGTACTCACCAAATCAAAGGAAAACTTGAACAGCCAGGCTATAGAAATAACAAGAACTAGGAAATTTTGAGTAACCTGGGGAGTAGGACCTATAGAATGGATAGTCAGGGAGACATTGATGTAACTATTTGGTCCTAACCATTTTTCATCCTCTATTCAAGATATGAATTCTAAGGTTAGAGATACTGTTTTTCTTATATGCATTATGTGTTCTTCCCTTAGTAAGTCAAGATATCTTGATGAGAATCCACCTAATACTATAGGTGTTGAGGAAGAAATAACTCTTCAAAGATAATAGAGGTGGCATTATTTTGAAGAAAAGGAAATACATTCCGGGAAGGAAAACACACCAAGAATCCAACAAACAAGTAAACATTCATTTAATGGTAGATGAGAGGAAAGATAGCCTTTTATGTGCTCCGTAATGGCTATTGAGGATTTTGTTTTCTCTCCAGCAAATATTTACTGAGTATCTACACTGTGTCAGGCATTGTGCCAAGTGTCAAGGATCTAAAAATATGGACACGGTTCTATTTTTTTTTAAAGATTTTATTTATTTATTTGACAGAGAGAAACACAGAGAGAGGGAACACAAGCAGGGGGAGTGAAAGAGGGAGAAGCAGGCCTCCTGCTGAGCAGGGAGCCCAACACAAGGCTTGATCCTGGGGCTCTGAGACCATGTCCTAGCAGAAGGCATACACTTAACAATTGAGCTACCAGGTGCCCCAGGACACAGTTTTTCCTCTCCTGGAGCTCACAGGCCAGTGGAAAAGATTCCTGATTTAGCAGACATTACAAAGTAGTATGATGGAAATGTTCAAGATGAAGACTGAAACCCCCAAGTAGAGTGCTCACAACTCAGCTCAGGGACCTCAGGAAAGCTTCTCAGAGGAGCTAAGATTTGAGCTCTTCCTTATAGCTTTTGAGGGAGTCAGGATATATTCTGGATAGAGGAAGTAGAATAAAAGTCAAAATTATAAGAACCAGAAATAAAGTAAAGCATGGGGAGAAGAAAGGGAATGTAAAGTAGAGGGAGGGAACTATTACTTTTAAAAATAAAGGAGTCAGGGAGAACCTCATTAAGAAAGAGACACCTGACAAAGGTGGTAAAGTAGTATCTATGGATATTTGTGGGACGGGTGTTCCAGGTAGAGGCAAGAGTAAAAATCCCAAGGTGGGAGCATGCCTGAACATTTCCACTTGGCTCCCTCTTTTCAACTCAACTTGTATAAAACTGGGTTCATTGTCTTTCTCCTCTACCCCATCTGTCAAACTTGCTCCTCATCCCAGGTTCCCTGGTTTGATAAATGATGGCACAGCTAATCAATTCAGAAACATAGGAGACATCCCTGACTTTATTTCTCTTTCCTTATATAGTCATCACCATGCTTAATTGACCTTCTAAATATCTCTCAAATTTGTTAATTTCCTCCTTCATCTTATTCTTGTCCAGGCCACCATCATTGCTCACTTGGATTATTGCAGTATACATTGGAACCATTCTCCCTGTCCTGCCAATTTCCAGTCTATACAGCAGCCAGAATGCATTTTGAAAATGTCACTTACCTGTTAAAACTTGATCATGTCACTTACCTGTTAAAACAAAACAAATAAAAACCTGTAGTGACTTTTTATTGCCTATGGAATTAAATCCAAATATATGACATTATTTTCAAGGCATCTTGTCCCTGTCTACCTTTCCAGACTCATTTCATACCACTCCCTTCTTTATTCACAATGATCCACATTAAAGTTTTTTCAGTCCTCACACACAGTGTATTCTCTCTCTGCCTTCAAGGCTTCATAATGCGTTCTTTGTGCCTATAAACATTTGCTTCATCTAATGCAGTGCCATCACCTTCACACAGATAAGACCCAGCTTGAACATTACTTCCTCAGTTAAGTCCTTTCCTGGTTCTCTGTTCACTCTGCTGCATACTGTCTTTCCCTGATAATAATACTTACTATATGATGTACACTACTGTACTTTTTTAAACCATGTGATAAGTTTCCTCCTTTGCTGCGCTATAGGGCGTTCCTCTGGAGAACAGAATCTCGGGAAACTATTAATTAATTTGCCCCTAACTTCTCTGCAACTCATAGCAAGAGTCTTAACTGTGTCCACTGGTGACCACGAAGGAAGAAGCTTCTTCTTATCTGCTCCTAATACCACTTTATTACCGGGTACCTTGATGAAGGTTCAAGGAGTTCTTTCCTGTAGTGTTCAGGCAATTTCACAAACAGAGTTGAGTCAGGGTGGTGGGATAGAGGACTGTGCTTTGTCATCCTAGCTTCAGTTCTTCACTCACTTGTATACAAGAAGAAAGTTCTCATTTCTAGGATTTAGGAAATGCCCCACCTGGATGATCCCTTGTTCTCCAATTCTTCCCCTCTCTCTTCAAACTCCAAAGTACTCTTCCTTTAATGTTTTTGTATCTAGTGTCTACAAGCTCTCCACCTTTCCCCAAGCTGCTTCACCCCTCTTTATAAAAGCAATCAATTCTTAGTCCTCCATTCCCTCCTGTGTCCTACATATTTCGCAACCCCCAAAAACTCCCAGGTTTTTCTTCTCTGCCCAGTTTCTTCTGGCTCCTCAGTGAAGAGGGATGATTCTGGTGCTATGAATGGAAAAAAAACAATGAAGATATCCCCTCTATTGTAGCTATTTTTCTTGGAAAATCTAAGGTCAAACACTATCATAAAGATTTCTTTTGAAAATTCTTCAATCTGAGAACTTAAATTTGGGATTAAATACGACATTAAAATGTCAAGGATTATCAACAAAATAATAGAGATAGATTAATAAATTTCAAATCCAAACAGAGAAAAAAATGGAATGCACAGAAAATCTTTTGGTAAAAAATAAAAATGGGAAAAGTGCAATAAATATCTATGTGCAAGATAGTTTAAAAATTCCAAATATATGATAATAATCAAAATAAATATTAATGGACCAACTTGCCAGTTAAAGAGCAAAGGTTGCAAGATGGTACATATACATAAATATGAGCGTGTGTTTGTGTATTTTGCAAGAGACAGCCTTAATGCATGGCAGGTTTGAAAGTAAAAAATGGGAAAAGTGTATATCAGACAAATGTGGGGTTACATGAGTATCAGACAAAACAGACTTTAAGATAAAAAAATTTAAATGTTAAGCATATCGATATATAATGATAAAAATTCAATTCACAAGGAAGATAGGAATTTTCTAAATTTAGTGCAGCAAATAAAATAGTCTAAAATACATAACGTGAAATTGAAAAGAATTTAGAAATTGAAAAATTCATCATCACAGAGATTTAGAAATATCTCTCAATTATTGATTACCCAGAAACAAAAACTCAAAAATATATAAAATATTGGAACACAATTAATATGCTTGATCCAAATGACATTTTAAATTTGGTACTCAAAAACCAGACGACAATCATTATTCTCAAGTGCACATGAACATTTGCAATGATTGACTGAATGCTAAACCAGACATCATTGAATTTCAAAACATCAATATCATATAAAGCATGTTCTCTGAAAGCATCACAGTTAAGTTAGAAATTAATAGCAAAACACACCCATATCTTGGAGCTTTTAAAAACACACTTTAAATAATTTCATGGATTCAAGAAGAAATCATAATGAAAATTTAAAAATTTTAGAACCAAAAAATAATGGAAACACTACATAATAAAACTAGTGGGATACAGTAAAAGCAGTAGTTATGTTCACATACTTTAAAAGACTGCCTGTGATTTAGGTATCCAGTTAGACAGTTATTAAAAAAACAATAAAACCAACCCAAAGAAAGAGCAGAAAAGAGATAACAGCAGAAATTCATGAAATAAAAATATTTATAACTGAGAGAATCAATAAAATCATACGTTTCTTTTCTTTGAAAAGACTGACTAATAAAAGAGGCAAGCCTCAGGCAAAATCGATCAAGGAAAAAGAAAAAAAGGCATAAATAAAGAGTGTATTCGGAAGGAATAAATGGGACGAAAGTACAGATGCAGAAGACATTTTAAAAGAAAAGGGAATTCTATAAACAATTTTATACCAATAAACTTGAAAACTTATACAAAATGGACAAATTCCTACAAAAACATACTGTACCCAAATTGACTTCAGAAAACTGTCCTTTAACTATTAAAGAAATTGAAGCAATAGTTTAAAATCCTCCCACAGGAAAAACATTGAGCCTAGACAATTCAGAAAGAAATATGACCAGTCAGAGCCTGAATTTGAAGACAGGGCTGCCTGAGTCCAAAAGTAATACCATCCCAGAGCAGAGACCTTGTCTTATTCCCGCCTGTACCCTTAGCACATAGTAGGTCCTCACTGCTATATACTTTTTGATTGGTCTATTTACTCCCGCTTCATTTTGATTTGGCACTTAATTCAGATAAGATACACTGGCCTTTACAACTTTATTCATGTAATAGTGATTTTTACTTTAGAGAGAAGGAAAAAGCACTTCCTTTCATATAAAACTGACCTGATCTCTAATAGTTTGAGTAACATGAAAAGAAACATAAGGGAATGGAAACTATTCTTTAATATATAGCTAATGTACATCGGACATTGTTGTAGATGCTTAAAAAACTATCATTCTGTATTACATGCTAAAGCACTGGAGAAGTGGATTTGAATCTTGGCTGTCGCTTGTTAGTGGTATGAACTTTAGAAACTCAATCTTTCTGAGCCTTTAAATACTTAACTGTAAATAGATAGTAGCAGCCAGCTACCACATCTAGGAGATATTAAAAGATCCAAATGAGCTCATATATATAAAAGTATTGCAACGTAATATCCAAATCAAATACTGATGACATTTTATTATTGCTATCTTAAACATAGTAATTCTTCTATTTCACTATTTTATATGGCATAAAACAAAAACTTTTAACTTAAAAGTCCTCCCACTGTTTTAAGTTTATCCCTATTTGTTGGAGTCCTGAATGACCCACAGTGGGAACTGCTACTCAGTGAGCTGTGCTGTCTTTTAAGACTTAAGCCATCATTTCTCTGAGCTGACAATCAGAAAGGAACTTGGGACCATATAGCTCAATGAATATTTTCAAATTGTTTCCCTTTAGAGAGTTCTAGATGAGATGACATTTTTTTAGCAAGTAGAAATGACAGATGATTACCAGGGTTAAAACATTTAGATTCTTGCTTTCCCTAAATGCAATTTGCTTCTTGCTTTTCCCAAATGCAATGGAAATTGAGTTGAATTAATCTTTACGCAAACTGGGAAATACAATCTTGATTTTAATATTAAATTGTATTAAAGAGTAAGCTATAAGTAGGTTTCCAATTTTTACATTTATTAAGTGAACCAGAGTAGTAATTTTTAGTTCATGAGAAATCACATAATTATGATAGAAAAAGTTGTCTGGGAAATTGGATTAAACTTGAACTATAGACAAGATCAGAATAATTCTGAACTCTCAAACTCTGGATAATCAAATGCATTTAATAATTAAAATTTCAACATATGATCAAATTCATTACTAAAACTCAAGAAAGGCTAATGACTAAAATACCAAGAGATATTTGTACTAACACTCACATCTCTGGTTAAAATACAAAATCAAGGTAGGTGGATAAATTCATCAAAGCATACAATTTGAACCATGAAAAAGAAAGTCAAGATACCTAATCCTTACTAAATAAAGAGAAAGAAAACTGTAGCTGTTTTCAGAGCACAGAGATCTTGCTAGAAGGAAGGAAAAGCATGTTTAACCCTGTTTTTATTACATGGCTACAGAGCAATTCCATTATTCAGTATAATGAAATTGGGCTTTCTGTCGATAGATGGTGTTAAAAACAAAATTCAACTGAGTAAATTTAAAGATCCAACTAGCTTTATTCAACAATTCATGAATCAGGCACCATCCCATCTAGCAAATAGAAAGGATGTCTGAAAAGTTATGTAAAATGGGAGATTTTATAGTCAGAAGGAGCAGAGACAAGAAAAGAGAGAATTACTTTATCTTTCTTTGGGAGACGTGCATCTACTGGGAGGACGACCTCACTAGTGTTGACCAGGAAGGTCCAGACTGGCCTGTTTAAGAATACACTCCTGGGAAGGTTGAAACTGCAGTTGGCTGGGTATGAAGTCTCAGTTTGGTGCTGTGGGCTCAGCACAGGTGACTCTATTTTGAGCCTGCTGTCTCCTTCTTACCAGTCGAAATTCCTGGGTGTTAAAATAAAAGATTTCATTCCCTGTACGCCCTATTAGTCTAATGAAGCTCGTTGTTTAAGAATCCAGAATCATAAGGTAAAAGGCTTCCCTCCTCTGCTAAGGCTATCTCTAAACTCTGGCAGATAGCATTGAACAGTGACATATGAATAAAATTATTTAATGAAAAAGAATTTTTCTGAGTTGATTCCTGATTCTCATCAGGAGAATTTGTTTATACTGGGAGTTGAGGAGATGGGAAAATAAAACCTTCAGTTATGGGCACAAAAAGCAATCAGTTCATTTGTTAATATGCTTTTTAGGTTCCTTATCAAAACTTGAATTGAACTTTTATGGTACATTAGCTAAGGTGTAGCTAACATTCTTTTGAAAGGAGAAGATTCATGTCAAAAATTAGCTATCTGTGACCTATTTCTAATAAATAAATGGATAGTGAATATCAGCTGCCTCTGCAATTCCCACTGACTTAAAAGCTGCTTCCTTTGGACCATTTTGGGATAATTCTAGAAAGTTATAATGATTTTCTGTGTCCATAAATGATGAAACTCTGAGAAAGTGATTACATTACCATAGTTTTACTCTGGAGTTCACATAATGAAACTGAACGTTTGTCAACAGTTAAAAATATTTCAGGTTTGCTGAAGCAATCGGTATAGTGCTAATGTGTTTGAGTTGACTTTATAATTGAGACAATATGAGCCCTACTGAATACAGGTGTTATGATAGAAAGTTAATTTTAAAAAGGAAGGGACATGATACACCGCATACATTTCTCAACCAGCCCCAACTTGGTGTGTCAGTTTTAACAGTGAATGTATCAGACTGCTGAATATTTTATTGTTGTATAACCACCAAAGATACTGTGCAGATAGGGAAGGTATTTTCACTTCCCCCCCTCTGGTGAATACAGGACCCATCAATGTCAGGAGTGGCAAAGTGAAATTTTCTTTTGCATCTCAACAGAAGAAAACATCTCTGGCTGCCAAGAGTATCTGCATTTAGATTCTTCAGAATCACAATTGCTTGTTCTTGCAAAGGACAAACATTAGGGCCTAAATGGCCTTTGAGAGTCATCTCATTTGGATGTGAGTGAGGGCTAAATTATATATCTTTTCCAGGTAGGAAGAAAGGAAGTGGATTAAAGAAGAGAACTGTTTGAAATGTACAATGTCTTTCCAGGGAATTGAAGGAAATGCATTCAGAGGGAGTTGAATTCCAGACTAGTAAACACGTTGGTCGGTAATCCTCTCTTTGTTTACTGAAAATGAATCACTCCTCGATTTCTGAAAGGCAACAAAGAAATGTGCTTTGTGTTTGCTAAGGCTATAAATCCTCAAGTGGAGGAAACTGCTGCGTGGTTGAGATGCCATGGCCGAGTTTCAAGAAGAAAGTCAGCAGAATTGTTGAGCAAACTGATGGTAATTCTCCAGGAGAATCAGACTTCAGCCCGTGCCCACTGTCAGGCCACTGATTTATTCCTCTGTGTCAAATGGCAAATGTGTTCAAGCTGGTAAAGGTCGGTCTCCATGACAACAGGTCCAACTCTTCCCTCTGGAGAGAAAGCTGGAAACCATTTTGGACACTTCTTATTGGCTTAGGAATGTCAGCCGCTCTTGGAAACTGGCCCCGACTGTTATTTTGCCACGACTGGCAGAGATAGACACGGGGTCCTGCATGGACCCCTGGCCACCACAGTCAGGAAGATTAACTCTGCTCATGGGAATTACCAACTATTGAAGAAGTTAATGACTCTAAACTCCTGGCTCCTTAGGCAGAGAACCCCTCCTCCCGTGGGTGATGTTCTGTTAAAGATAAACTGAACAATATGAAATGTTTTATTTTTCTTTGCACAAAAGTCCATTTGAATTGAGCGGCGCCAGACAAGGAGTGTTGAGGACCCATCAGTGAATGGGAGCCATGGGTGAACAGGAGCCAGAAGAAAGACTCATTATCAAGTGCAGAAGCAAAGACAAGAAACTATTTGATTGGCTATAGTTTAATGCCCATCTGGCTTTTGTGACTGGCTATTCTTAGACTCCAGATTTCCTAATCTTGAGGCATTTACAGGCTTAGTTTTGGGGCTGCTTAGTTAGGCCCCCCACAGCATTACAACCACCTGAGTCTGATGGCCTCCTTGAATTAATTTAACAGTCCTTAAAATAACAGATTGCAAGAAAATAGCACAGCCAGTGAAAAACAATTCAGCTAACATCAAAAGCTAGGACAAGCTTTTCTCTAAACATATTTAAGAATTAAGAGATAATAGGGAAAAAATCATATCTTAGATGTTGGGTGGATTTTTAAGATGTTGTCATGGCCGGGGAACCAGCCTCGGCAGAGATATGGGTCCCGAACCTCGAGATGTCTGGTGGGCGAAATAATGACACCGACACGGAAATCTGATGCAAGCTGACAGACCCGAGGTCAGTCAGGAGAGACCTATGAAGCAGGCTCAGCCTCACGCTCTGGCTTTCTAGCTTTGGCTTTCTAGCTCTAGCTCTCTAGCTCTGGCTTTGGCCTTCTTGCTCTACTTCTCTGTCTTCTTCTGTCTCTCTTACTCTCTGTCTGCTTCTCTTTCTGCTGCTTTCTTGCTTCTTTGCTTCTGTCTCTTTGCAGGCTCTCTGATTCTTGCTGCTCTCTTGCTCTCTCCTCTAAGGCTCTCTTGCTGCCTCTTCACAGGCTCTCTGCCTTTGTCTCTCTTGACTGACAGGGTCCCCAGTCTTTTATTATTTAAAAGTGAGGAAGTTGGTGGTGCAGTTAAATCTTTAACTGCTTTTGCACCGCCCTAGAGACAGGATTAGTATTGTTACTGCAGGGTACAGAGTGATTGCTTAAACTCACAGAAGTTGAGACCATTGAGGCACAGGGATCAAGAAATACAGATAAGAGATACAGAGATATGATTACCAGGAGGAGGATTGAATGGAACTATATGTCTTGAATAAGCACACAAAGGACATATTGCCCTGACCCACAGGGTGTGTGGCTTGTCGGATTCTAGGCCGGAAAGCCTGGAGGGGCTTTCATTCACATTCACAGGTACCTCCACCAAGGTTTTCCTGTGGCTTGGGCATGGTGGGAGGGGCGGATCACGCACCGTCCCCGACATTAAGAGATCTCTTTTTAGCCATCAGGTCATTAGTCATAAAGGTCATGAGAGAGCATTTAGAGCCTCTTTTGCCAAAATAGTAGCAGTATTAGAATTTTTTTTTAACACAAAGAAAACAGTCTAAAAGCACTTCCCAGGTCATTTAACATTTCAAATACGCCAGACCATATTCTTACATAAACCTGTGTTTCAGAGTAAATTACCCGAACCAGAGACTTCTAGCAACTGGAAAACTTTTTAAGCATGCAAGTTCCTAAGCCTCACATGAGACCCACAAAACCAAAATCTCCAAGGGAATAGCTCTGGAATCTTTACTTTTCCTATTAACCCACAATTCATTCCAATTTTTGGAAATCACTGGCCATCAGTGGCATATAAGTCCCTTAAGAAAAGACACAATAAAACCTGTAAACCAAATGAAACGTTTAAGATTGAAACTGTATTTGCATCCTTAATTATGTTTTGAATAACCAATCTTGAAATGTGTATTTGGTCATCAAAATTTAAATTTTGCCCTTCAAACTTTTCCCTTACTTTGGTCTACTTAAGAAAGAATATGTAGGTTTCTAAAGTTATCATGTTACATGATTAATAATATAATTTAAAGTTTTATACAAATGCATGGTCTCAGCACAACTCAAAAATTCTAGTAATTAGTGCTTTTGAACCCCATTTAGCCTAAAAGTACTAAGTTGGCCTGGTGTCTTGTTGAGCACCATTAATTAACTTGTCACCATGCATTTTATAAGTGCACAACTTATCTAGTGTGGTAGAAAAATAAATGAGCAGTGGCAAGCAAACTTGCTGATGCTAGTATGTATTGCTTTATTTGCTATTTGCTTTCTTTTTATTTTACTAAATCTAGGCCATGCCACCATTCACATAGGAATCCCACGCATGTGCTGTTTAATATCTTGTGATGATAAAGCACAATGAACAAACAGCTCCTTTAAGTGGAGTATTAATGACCACTACAGCCTGTAGCAAAGACCGCTAATTGTTCTGCCTATCAAGCCTGGCCTTCAGTTGGCCCCTAACATTACACGGAGAGGATTAAACCTCTGTTTTATTTAAACTACTGTTATTTTGTCTGGTACAGTCAAGCCAACACATAATATATAACCATTGCTGGGCTTTCTATTTTAAGTATGCTCAATGTTAAGGAGCAAAATTCTTCCTCCACCCTTCAAGGTTCTTTCAGATGATCTAAGAATTAAATTGACATGAGACAGATTAACAGAAGAAATTCACATGCAGTCATGTACCTAATAGGGGATGCTTAAGAATATGAGGCCCACAGGCTGTCAGGCGATTGAGTTTACTTCCTCGATTGAGGTTTATATCCTGCTATTCAGAGTCAAAGAGAAGGAGGTAGGGGTTTGGGACTTCAAAGGGAAGAGAAATAATTCACAGGAAGATGAAAAAGTAAATTTTTGGTAAACATACAGAAACAAGAGGACATAGAAACTTTTAACAAACACATTTTGGGGGCACCTGGGTGGTTCAGAAGGTTAAGCCTCTGCCTTAAGCTCAGATCCTGATCTCAGGGTCCTGGGATGGAGTCCCCCATCAGGCTCTCAGCTCAGCAAGGAGCCTGCTTTCCCCTCTTTCTCTGCCTGCATCTCTGCCTATTTGTGATCTCTCTCTCTCTGTCAAATAAATAAATAATAAATAAATAAATAAATAAATAAAATTTTTAAAGCAAAACAAAACAAAACAAATTTTGCTGAATTTCTCCCTGTCTACCAAACCTAGTTTATATTATTCTATATATGGTGATCACTCCCTTCTTTTAGACAATGAGGCAGAAAGTCAAAGTTTCTTCCTGAGTCATCTGTTTATTACAAATAATCAACCTAAAAGCATCCAAATAATCCAAATCCAACAATGCCAAAAAGACACATTTTGGAATGGCAGATTTTGCTCCCCTACATCTAAATCCAGGACTATCATTTTGACAATGCTAGCATTTGGAATGATCTAAATTCTGTGCGTGTACACACAGGCATGTGCGCACGCACGCATACACACACACACACACAAACACAATATCCAATAACAAAGATTCTCTCCTTGACCAAACTTTAGTCCAGTTCTCCTGAACTCTCTTCTCAACAAGGCTCTGACTTCTGGACTTCTGTGATAGTCAGAATCTAATTTTAGCATGAATACTTAATGTTAAGTTAGTTCAGTCAGAATCTCCCACCTTGATATCAGATCATTCTCAATATCTGATCAGTTCCTCATCCCCCACTATTATCCTTGTGATGTTTGATCATCTTGGCCCTTCAGCAAAAAACCTATTAGGTCAGTTTAGCTCGAATCTGTCCTTGCCCTTACATTTCCTCTTAGTAATTTTCCATCCACTGACCCCTGTCCTGCTCTTAGGTTATAAATTTTCACTTTTCCTTATATTCATAATTGAGCATAATCTCTTTCTCCCACTGTAAAACCCCACTGCAATTGTCCTACACCTACCACGATTGTCCTGAATAAATCTGTCTTACCATTCTTGAACAAGTGTTAAGAATGAATCACTCTTTTCTTTGACACCAGTCAATAAGTCAGTGGAATCTATGCTGATGTAATATTCATGTTAACTGAAATACCTATAGAAGAGATGAAACCAAATGGCCAGCTCATAATGCATGAATGAATCTTAGACTCAGGGTTTAGATGCTGAAAGGGTTGCAGTCCTTCCCTGCATTTACTGTATTTGCAATAACCTGTTCTGAATAACATACTTGGGAAGAGGAAAGGGAATAATTGGATATTAGAAATCAATAATGTTTATGTGAATCATGAACATTTATGAATATTTAACTTAAGCTCTCCTCTGAAGGAGTCATAATCTCTTTGCTACAATTGTTCCATTTTGAACCAATCTTTCACTGGACTATTTGACCTTGATGGAAATTGTTATAGTATCATGGAGAGCTTTGGCACAATCAGCAACAGGTTGTTTTCTGTAGCAAAGGGAAGAAGTAGACCATATTCTGACCTGAGTAAGGTTCACTTAAAAAACAGACTTTATTTCTTTATTTGAAAGAGAGAGAGAGAGAGAGAGAGAGAGAGAGTGTGTGTGTGTGTGTGTGTGTATGTGTGTGTGAGAGAGAGAGTGGGAGAAGAAAGAGAGGGAGAGAATCTCAAGCAGATTCCCCATTGACTGCAGAGCTTGACTCTGGGCTCAATCTCATGACTCAGAGATCATGACCCTGAGATCAAGACCCTGAGATCATGATCTGAGCAAAATCCAAGAGTCAGATGCTCAACCGACTGAGCCACCCAGACACCCTGATCTGAGGAAAGTTTACTGAGGAAAGTTTAGATGGCAGATATGAATCTATGTTAAGGAATTGCATATAAGAACTTGGCTTCCACAGAAAAACTTACTTTAATCTCAAAACATCCAGTAACACAAGTGAACATTCAGTGTAAATTCTCACATGTAAGATTATCTTGGGAAGGAGGGATGATCCTCCTCTCTTATACCTGCTATTTTTCTCCTGTTATCTTCTACTCCATATTCAAAGGTGAGTCTCTCAAAATTTTGATTTACTGTAGGATTTGCTTCTTTTTGTCACTTTTTTTGGTCTGCTTGTTTTTTGTCACTAATTTCTTTCATGTGGTTTCCTAGGCAATACATGCTTTTGTAATGAATGCTTTTAAAACACCTCATCTATTTTCCATTACAGTTATCCAGAGAACAATACTCTATTACTTGTCTAGCAAATATATTTTACTATGGATCATTTCTGTGTTTTTTTTTTTCATTTTGAGCTTCTTTATATAATCAGTCTTACAAAACATCCAATTTCATAAAATGTGAAAGGTAAAATACTGAGCATCAGAAAGGCTCACTTTGATACCTACACACTAGCATACCTTCCCTGCCTTTCTCCACATTCACTGGCAAGATTCAGTAGAAGAACTCCAGCCTTTGGTCAACGAGCCAGTGAATGTACTGCTCCCTTAAAAGCATGTTCAGATTATTTAGATAACACAGAATTTTGTCCTTTAAAAGCATCATTTTCTGCTTAAAGGATCATCCTCTACCAGGCATAAGAAAATATCTCTCCTCTTTACTGCAGAGTCCCCTGCAGTAGTCTCGTGTCAGATCCCAAATATATATATTTGAGGGTGCCTGGGTGGCTCAGTGGGTTAAAGCCTCTGTCTTCAGCTCAGGTCATGATCCCAGGGAGGGAGGGAGCCTGCTTTCTCCTCTCTCTCCTCCTGCCTCTCTGCCTACTTGCAATCTCTCTCTCTGTCAAATAAATACATAAATAAAGTCTTCAAAAAAAAAAAAAGAGTTACCAAATATATATATTTGAAAGCAGAAAATGTTTGCTAAATCTTGCCCGTCACCAACAAATTACATGAAGAAAAACTGGTGGAGTTTCTTTTCTTAAAGAAGTAAAATCTTCAAAACTATGTTGTACTATTTTTACATTTCAGTCCTTAAAGATGAGCTTCCTCCTGTTTAACTCTAATCATTTCTGCTTTTTTTCAATTCTGGTTTCTCCCACACTTCTCTGGCTCTACCTATACACCTGACTTATTATACCATTTTGAACAATTTCATGACATTAGAAATTTTATGCTTCTCAGACTGAGAATGGCTACCCAATCTATTAGTTAATATACTGTTTGTCATTGGCTACCTCTCCAATTAGACTTTCTCTTCAAAGTATAGTCTCAGGAACCTACTTTTTAATTCTGAAAAAAAAAAAAAAAACGCTTCCTTAATAGGCTTATTTCATCTTTATTTTCTGATTACAAGAACACATCTTGAAAATTTAAAATACAATTAGAGTCATCATAATATATAAGAAAAATCTGCATTACAGAAGAATTGAATACAAATTCTTTTATTTGCCACAGTTATTTTCATATGCAATAATTATAGTTTTCCCCTAAGTCTATGACTAAACAAATATAGTCAATATAAAACTGGCTTCATGCATGTCACTATTCTGTAAAATATCTTTATTGGTGTTCCACTGTCTAGTCAAAACATATCAACACTTTAGCATCTAAAACTTTCCATTATATGGCCCTGATCTTTCTTTCTAGCTAAATCCAAGTACCTCACAGTCCAGCAAGAATGAATTATTCCTTATTCCTCAAATGTGTCTTTCACTTTCCCATCTGCATGATTATGCTTATTCTCTCCCCTCTGCCTGGGACAACCCCAACCCATCTAACCCACTTCCACCATCTATCCCACCTCCACCCGTCATTGGTTTTTTTAAAGAATTTATTTATTTGACAGAGAGAAACACAGCTAGAGAGGGAACACAAGCGGGGTGGGGGGTGAGAGAGGAAGAAGCAGGCTTCCCACTGAGCAGGAAGCCCCGTGGGGCTTGATCCTGGGACTCCATTCTCCTACATAAAGGTAAATATCAAGAGGGGAAAAAATTTGATTGTTTTTATTCTTTGTTAGTCTGAGCTAGACCAACACAGTGTTTCAAATATTACAGGTCCTCAATAAGTATTTAGTGAATGTTTCCTATGACTGCCGTATCAAATCACCACAATCTCAATGGCTTAAAACAATGCAAACTTGTTCTCTTACAATTCTGGAGACCAGAAGTCCAAAATCAGTTTCACTAAAGTAAAAGGGCTAAAGTCAAGGTGTTAGCAGGACCATGCTCTCTGTAGAGGCTCTAGAATAAGATCCATTTCCTTGCCTTTTGCCACTTTCAGAGCTGTACTCTTTATGTCTCGGCTCATGGCCCCTTCCTCCACCTTCATGGCCAACAGGTATCATCTTCAAATCTCTATTTGATTCTGTCACAGAATCTTCTCCTCTGGATAGACTTTCCCTCTATCTCTCTCGAATGAGGATATGGGATGACATTTCAAGCCCACCTGGATAACCCAGAATAATCCCTTCATCTCAAAATCCTTAACTTAATCTCATCTTTTACCATATTAGGTAACACTCATCATTATGCCCTTATTCGTAGGTTCTATGATTAGGAAAGGAATGTCTTTGGTGGGCATTATTCACCCAGATACTGCAAGTTTAAGTTAGCAGCCTTCACTGGTGCTATTCATTATTTTTTTGCCACTGATTGGGATGGTGCTAGTGAGCCCTCCGACCAATACAAGGCAATGTGACTTAAAAAAAATTTTTTTTTATTATGTGCTTTTTTGCTAAAAAGACTAATAGGCCACTGAATAGTTTATAAAGTCTTCTCCCATTTAATCATCAGGATAACTCAATGAGGCCAGTTTGTTGTTGTGTATGTTTAAGCCACAGAGAAGTCCTGCCCAAAGCTGTAGGACTGCTCTGCAAGCAAACCAGGTCACACTGACTTCTTCCTCTTGATGCTCTAGAACCACCACCCCTTGAATCCTTTCTGGGCATTTTTTTTCCAATTCCAAAGTGTCCCCTTCTGTTAAAACTTTGTAAGCCAAATACACTAAATAGGCTTTTAAAATGTCACCATTCGATGCAACCTTCAAAATATTCGTACATGTTGAGACAATCAATATCCTTATCTATACGAATTCAGTACTAATAGTCTCAGCTTTTACCCATTGTATTCTTTTCAGTAAGTGCTATCCACTCCATTCTGGTAGGAAAATGACCATGTAGGAACAGAAAACATTTCCCTTCTTCTCTTGTAGTTTCTTTGGCTGGTCTAATAATTAAACTGGCATAAGACATATAAACAGGGGAAAATAATTAATTTGGTACATATGGACTCCAAAATGTGACCAAAGCAGGCAGCTTGATGCTTTTTAGACAACAAATTTGTGAAGAATTGACAAGACATAGAAGTTTGGGCTAGGGGTAATAAATTAGTGAGGAAGTAACAAGTTTTGTTTATACAGCCTTCTCAGCTTATCATGCTGAAAAAAATTTCCTTTACCCTTCTAGATTCTTCTGTTTGGTCTAATAATCAAATTCATGTAAGACATATTAACAAGGAGAAAACAAATTTAATTATGTACACATGAAGTTCCCATAAGAATATGAGACCCACAGGCAGTCAGATATATGAGACTTCTGGGTTACCCTGATCTAAAAAGAAGGGGGTAGAGGTTTAGAACTTCAAACAGGAGAAAGATAATTCACAAGGAGATAAGAAGAACAAATGCTTGGTAACAAATATTTCCCAGGCCACATGGAGAAGTCTTTCCTATGCAACACAGTTATCTTTGGTGATAGTTCTCTTCCTGGTGTTCCCCTGAAGCACTAAATTTCCTATTTCTGGTGATCAGAATGCCTTCTAAATCCTGGTAGAGGGAGGGTATTGTAGGGGCTAAGGACAGGCTGCTGCAAGATGAGTCACTTTGGCCTGAACATTATTTTGAGTTTAAAGCAATCAAAATCCAACACATTCAAGAAAAGTTCTTTATCTCCCCCTTGACTGCCTCCTTGTATAAGAAGAGAGCTATGAACAGAGAGTCCCCTTTACCTAAGAAACTTTTCTTTGTAAGAGGGCCACCATGGTTTTCCAAACATTTCTTTTCACCCTCCTGCTAAGATTTTTCTCCTTTTTGTATCCCTAGACTCCCTTCTCCTTAGTCCATATAAGTGTCATGTTGCCTCATAGTTTGGAATTTCCATTTCTGGGTAGACTGCCTGTATGTACATTGTTAAAGTTTATTTTCTCCTTTTCATCTGTCTCATGTCAATTTGATCCTTAGTCCAGCTAGAAGGACCTTGAAGGGTAGAGGAAATTATTCCTCTCAAGCAGAACCTTTCACATGAGAGATTTATTTACTGCTTTCAAGGAGACAAAGGAGGATCAAAGTGTCCTTCTTGCCCTGGCTATATCTTAAGTCCCTTTAATTAAAAATAACCAATATGGACATGCCTGGGAAGTTCAGTTGGTTGAGCAACCAACTGACTCTTGGTTTCAGCTCAGGTCATGATCTCGGGGTTGTGAGATTGAGCCCCACTTTAGACCCACATTAGGTGTGGACCCTGCTTGCGATTCTCTCTTTCTCTCTCTCTCTCTCCCTCTGCCCCCACCCACTCCCTACCCCACCGTCCTGCTCAGCTTATACATGTGCATGCTCTCTCTGTCTCTCTCAAAACAAACAAACAAACAAACAAACAAACAATAAATAAATAAATAAATAACCAATATGCCAAAATGACATATTTCAGGGTGCTTCGCTCTTGCCCTTACTTTGGCACAGTCTAAATATTTCCAATAGTGTCACATTCCTTAAGCACTAGACACCATACTACAGCACACCCCACAGTCTGGCTGCTGACTGTGCCTCTACTCTCTCCCTACATAGAGTTGTATTTTTGCCCATAATGTGGTCTGCAGTTAGACTATCTCTCTTCACCTCTCCCTCCTCTCCCTTGTCTACTTGAAGATGCTTGCTCTTCCTTCAGGACTTAGCTCAGCCTAACACTTCTGTGAAACATATCTTCCATGACTTCCCTCAAGTAGACTAGCTGTGTACTCCTTTATCCCTGAAGAGGAGCAAAATATAATACCCCAAAATATCTCTTTGTGTTGGGGACAGTGCGTGATCTGCCCCTCCCGCCATGTCCAAACCACCAGAAACTTTGGTGGAGGTACTCCTGAATGTGAAAGTCCCTCCAGGCATTCCCTGCCAAGAATCTGGAGTTATGCTAATGTCACAGTCATCAACACCATCTTTAGTTGCCTTTTGTTCTTCCTGCTCAACTATTAAACTGAGTCTATTCACAAACTTTCCTTTTAATGGTAAAGGATGGTTTCTTAGAAAGGCTAGACTCTGCCTGCTATGAATCACTTTGTTAAACTTTAACCTAACTGCATCCCCCAACTTCCTTTCTTTGGAATAATAAAAGACTGGGACCCTTGACAGTCAAGAGAGACAAAGGCAGAGACAAAGGCAGAGACAAAGGCGGAGACAAAGGCAGAGACAAAGGCAGAGCAAAAGGCAGAGAAAAAGGCAGACAGCCTGCAAAGCTAGAACCAGAGAAACAGAGAGCAAGAGAGACAAAAGCAGAGAGAGCAAGAAAGACAGAAGCAGAGAGAGCGAGACAGAAGCAGAGCCCAGAAGCCGGAGGCCAGAGCCCAGAGGCCAGAGCCCAGAGGCCAGAGAGTCAGAGAGCCCAGAGGCCAGAGGCCAGAGCTGGAGAGCCAGAGCCAGAGCTTGAGAGCTAGAGCCTGAGCCTGAGGTCTCTCCTGACTAACCTTAGGTCTGTCAGCTTGCATCAGATCTCCGTGTCAGTGTCATTATTTCACCTGCCAGACATCCTGTGGTTCGGGACCCACATCCCTGCTGAGGCTGGTCCCTGGCAACATCTTTGGAATATTGATTATTTTGAGTTGGTTATCCTTTTTTTTTAAGATTTTATTTATTTATTTGACAGAGAGAAACACAGCTTGAGAGGGAACACAAGCAGAGGGACGGAGAAGCAGACTTCCCGCCAAGCAGGAAGCCCAATGTGGGGCTCGATCCCAGGTCTCCAGGATCATGACCTGAGCCAAAAGCAGTCGCTTAACCAACTGAGCCACCCAGGCGCCCCTTGAGCTGGTTATGTTTAAGAGATAGTAGATACAGGTGATGCTCTGAAAACTGAATAGAAGTTACCCTTTTATTAAAGACATTTATAAGGGAAATCTCCATTTCTTTCTAATCCACTTTTGTTCAAGGTTTCTTCACCTCCACTACTTTATGTCCAGTTAGAAAGGTTTTTGTCAGCTTTCTCTATAAGTTAAAGGAATTTTTTTAAAGTAGCAAACAAGAGGTACATTTAAATTTAAGTTAACTAAATCTAAATAAAATTTAGAACTCAGTTCCTCAATCACACTAACCACACATCAAGTACTTGCTGGGGTTAGAGGACACAAGAATCCTGTCCCCTCAAAGGTCTGTCTATCTGAACTAAGAATCAAGTTAACATGAGACAGATTAAAAGGAGAAAATCAAATTTAATAGTATATAGGGCATCCATACAGACATGGAAATTCCAAAGATAGTCAGGCAAAATGAGATATACATGCCATCATGAACTAAGGAGAAGGGAGTAGGGGTCTGGGACTTCAGAAGAAAGGAATGCAATTTACAGGGTAATAAGAACAGCGGATGTTTGCTCTGCCACACAGATGAACCACTCAGATAAAATTTGTCTCTGATAATAACCCTTATTCTGAGAAAGACCCCCAATTTAGATTCTTCTACATAGTTAATGGAGGAGCAAAGCTTCCTTAGAGCCTGCAGGGTATCAGTTGCCTTCAGCTCAAAATAATCTTCATGGCAAAGTGGCCCATCTTGACGCAGCCTGCTGTCAGCCCCTACATACTCAAAGGCCATATATGGCTAGTGGATATCATGTTGGACAGTGCATATATGAAACATTTCCATCACTTCCATAAGTTCTATTAGACAGGCCTGATATAGGTTATGCTGCAGTGACAATACCAAAATCTCAGAGGTTTAAAACAGCAACAGCAAAAGTTTATTTCTGAGCACTCAAAATCTGCTGCAAGTCAAGATGACTCTAGGGTACTATCCTCCATGTGATTACTCAGTATTATAGGCCATTTTGCTTTTGTGGCCCTTCTGTATTCCCACACACTCCCATAACCACTATAGTAGGGAAAGAAAACACGGAGGACCATGAACCAGTGTTTTAAGTGCTTCCAACTAGAAATGACAGCCTGAGAAGCCTAATGCTATGTGTACATAGAGATAGGAGATTAGTAAACACTGGTGACATCTGCCTGTGTTCAAACTGCTTCTTTCTATGTTCCTTCTTGTAATTAAGACTATGCATGTGAAAATATTCAGTATAGTTTGGGGAACACAGTAGGCTATCAGTAAATGCTACTTTTCTACTTCTTTTTCCTTAATATCTTTTTATATGATGTCCTAGGTTCTGGCCTCAACTTCATTTAATCCATATTCTATAATACCATCAGAATGACCAGATCATTTTTCTGCTCAAATTCTTCTATGATGTTCTTCACTGAATACAGATTGAAAGGTAATTTCTGTAACATGATATCCAAGGCCTCCCAGAGTTTGAGCCATCTGGCCTCCCAACCTTACCTTCCATTGTCCCCTGGGCTCCAACAGTTTTATATATATGGCCATTCTATCCCTTGGTCTTACACATAATTCCCCAAACTTATGCTCTAACTTTATCTCCTTGGAATGCCCTTCCTTTCCTTCCTTACCATCATAGTTCCCTCAAAATGCCACCTTCCTTGACTTCCTCAATTCAAATTCATCTTTCCAACCCATATCCTCTTCTGCCTTGTATCTTACTCAGGTTATATTTCTCTTATAAACATTATAAGAAAAAGGAAGGAGTCTTATTCATCTTTGATGCTTTTACTTATAACCAGAAACATAGCCTGTGTTTAGTAAATGTTTGATGAATTTAATAAAACCTTTCTGTGGGGAATCTTTCTTCAGAAAATTTCCACCAAAACTATTAGCATCTTATAAGAAAAACAATATACCCATAGATTAGAAATATAATGCTTTTTTTCAATAAACATTAATATAGCATCTCTAATATTATAGAATAGGACAGGCTGTAACCGAATAGATTGAGGTTGAAAATATATAAGAAGTGGATGGTTACCTCAAAATTAAAAAGGAATTACTTGAATTACTTACCAATATAAGTAAATAATTTAAGTAGTGTTGAATCAGCATTTTCTGAGACTTTAAGGGAATGGAAGATTATAATTTAAATGCTTTTTAAGTAGAAATCAGGAAAGTGAGAGCTTATTTAAAAATAGTCAATGAGAACTTCCTGTGTTCCTTGAAATATTTGTGTATGCTTTGATGTTGTAGGAGAAAATAATGTGAATTACCTCCAAAATTTCTATATCATTAAGAAGACATTCAAAAGAGATTTTGAAAAGAGACAGCAAAATCTTAAATTGGAAAAAGGAAGTATAAGGAAAGATGTGATATAATTTGTTAAATTATACAAAAATAAGAGGAAATATTTTTGAAAGAGTAGAAAATGGGAAAAGGAAAGACATTATCTCAAAACATCTGGAGATGAATGATAAGCGCTTCCAAATAGGATGAAAACCTAGAAGAAATATTATCTCAATGATAGTCTACATAAAAAAAGGAGAAAAGCTGGGAGGCTTTTCTTGTCCCCTACAGAGATTATCTGTAAAACAGAAGATAGATGACAAACAGATAAAGATGTAACAGACTATTTCCTAGGAGAGTCTTCTCTAGGGTCTCTGGAAGAGAAAGGATCTTACAGCTGATTTCTCTATTTGAGTTTTTAAAAGTTTAGCTTCATTTAAAAAAAAAAAAATCCCTTTTCAAAGGATCCCCGGGAACATATAATTATACTTTGTTATACCCCTTGGGAAGTAAAACAGCTGGTTTTCTCAAGGCTGCCCTATATCATCAAAACATCATGGTGGATAGTCCTATACCTGGAAAAGTCAAAGGGAAACAACACTCTCTGATGAGCCAATCATGAAGAGGAGAGTACATTTGTGCCTGTGTAGCAGGCAACATTCTTTAACCCTTCCTTTTGATTTTGCTGTACTGCTCATACTAAAAAGATTAAGCTCAATTAAAGCAATTAAAATCCTCTAGGATCAAGGTTACAGCTGTAATCCCCTCCAGGGAAGTGAGCTATGCTCAAGGAAAACCTGTTCTACAGCCACAGAAGGTCATTCTTGGTGGCCAACAGAATCACAAATTAATATCATTGGTCACAAGAATCTGAGTCAAGATCCTTGAATAAAGAGGGAGGGATACTGTCTAGTTTTAGCCTTGGAAAGCTTTCTTTTAAAAAGGTTTCCAAGGACACTGATGAATGAGTCTCAATCAGCATAGAGGACAAACCAGCCAGCTGGGCTCCAGTTTGCCTCACGTCCTAAATGTGTTGTAAGGACGTGTAAAATGAGAATCTCTGAATGCATATAAAGAATGCAAGCCCCATTCTAGGACAGCAGCAGAGACCCTAAGAGATTCACTCTTTTAAAGTCTAGATTCAACACTTTAGAAATGAGGCTGGCTGGGAAAACTTCTCCTGCCCCATATAAGGCAGTAAGAGTCCCATATGTTCCTGCAGATCACTGAACCCACTGAACCATATTCTTTGCTGGCTGGCCTCAGTCTGATTACTAGGCCTAAACTGGTTTGGAATAGACATCTTTTCTTGGTATCTGATGCCATCACCTGTTGCTGTGATCAGTCCTCCAGATTTGTCCTTGTTTTGGCTTTATTCAACCCTTAGTCTTCATATTTGCCTATCTCTTAGGTCCTCTCATGCCATGCTTCCCAATCCCCCTAGCCTGCTAGCTCATATCTCTGGCAGAAACTGTCAGAAGCTACAGAAACAAAATAGCCCTTTGCCCCATCTGGCCTAACAAGAAGGTACCTGAGCTGCAGCCTGGGGAATACAGAGGGTACATACCTATCACATCATTCTGAACACAACTCCCACCTAGGCATCCCACTTTAGATATTTAGTCAATGTTTCTTAAATATATAAATATGGCTTTCTACATTAGAACATCTAGATGATTAGAAAATGTCACCATGTTGGAGCAAGTACTATTTTCCTATTACCAAGTAGCTTTCAGAGAAGCTTGAAATCAGTAAGAAGTTTCTTTACCGGGCACCTGGGTGGCTCAGTGGGTTAAGCCTCTGCCTTTGGCTCAGGTCATGATCTCAGGGTCCTGGGATCGAGGCCCGTGTTGGGCTCTCTGCTCAGCAGGGAGCCTGCTTCCTCCTCTCTCTGCCTGCCTCTCTGTCTACCTGTAATCTCTCTCTGTGTCATATAAATAAATAGAATCTTTAAAAAAAATTTAAAAAAAGAAGTTTCTTTGCCAAATATCTGCTCTAAAGGAAGCTGTGGCCATCTAGTCATCAATAACTGCCCTTCTTAATACACAGGCCTGCACTCTTGAAGTCTCTGACCCGCCATCATTCTGAACACAACTATGGGACATTCTCAAATGGACCACTCCTACCTCCTACCAGGCAATGGAGAAAAACAAGTGAGTCTTTTAAATGTTGTTAGTAAGGGAAGTAAGTAAGGGACATCCCAACCACTAGATCCTGAAGCTTCAGCAAACAAATAGGGACTCCCTTGACTACATCAGTGTGTTCACACTAAGTCCTAGGGAATCTAGACTCTTAAGGGGGTGACACTGGAGAACTGGTTCCTGAAAGTTTTCAGTGATCCACTCTCTAATAACAATTCAGAGAAAAATGTATTCATGTCTCAAAATTGAAGGGAACCCAGATTTTGAGGAAAAACTTCTACAGGGTAGCAAATACCACTTCCGTCTATTCCCAGACTCTTATTCTAGGAAAAAGCCTAAAATGTTGAGAGCAGTTCCACCCTGGATGAGTTAGAGTATTTACATGATGGAGGCAACCAAGGAGACAGTTAAAAGCATCAGAAGTCTGGCAGATCTAGGCTTGAATCAGCTCCACCATTCAGCTTCAGTGTGATTTTGGGCAAATGCTTAAACCTGTTTAAGCTTGATTTCCTATCTCTAAAATGGAAATGAGATATCCTCATAAAATTAAGAATTAAATGAAGTAACCCTTCATTTATGTAACAGACAGTATATAGCATTTAATGAACAACCAATAACTAACATGTTATTATTATTGTCATTATACACCCTTTCTCTACCGTATTCTAAGGTTCTCTGTCAAAGATCTAGACCATCATCACTTATGAAGCCCTAAAGAGCATTCATGATCTAAGGTTCTGAGACCTAGGCACATATCCTTGTTTAAAGCCAGCCTATGGATTTCATCTGGTCTGGGGATCTGTGATGTAGTTTGGGAATCATCAATGATCATCAGCTGTGAATGATGCTTACTTATTATTTTCTGTTATAAAATGATATCTAATCCTCTAGTTATGAGACTAAAAGGTGTGGTGAGGTAATGAACTCCTAAAGGGCAGAAATCAAGTCTCCTATTGATCCATAACCTACCATCCATCTGGAAAAAAACTCATTCGACAGGGCACCTGGGTGGCTCAGTCAGTTAAGCATCTACCTTCAGCTCAGCTTATCCTGACGTCCCAGGATGGAGTCCCACATCAGGCTCCCCACTCAGTGAAGAGCATGCTTCTCCCTCTGATCTTCTCCTTCTCATGCTTTCTGTGTGTGTGTGTGTCAAATAAACAAACAAATAAAATCTCTTTAAAAATTAAGATTTCATTCATCTATTTGATAGAAAAGATACAGTGAGAGAGGGAACGCAAGCAGGGGGAGCAGGAAATGGAGAAGCAGGCTTCCTGCTGAGCAGGGAGCCTGATGTAGGGCTCGATCCCAGGACCTGGGATCATGACCTGAGCTGAAGGCAGATGCTTAAGGAATGAGCCACCCAGGTGTCCCTAAATAAAATCTTTTCAAAAAAAAAAAAAAAAAAGAAGAAGTCATTCAACAAGTATTTGATGTAATGGGAACTGGGGACCTGGAACTTCTTACTTCTAGACTTAGAGTCTGGAGTTCCTTCATTCAGTTCAATATGTATTGAGTTCCTCTCACGTACCAATTATTGCATTAGATGCTAAGAAAACAAAGATACAGCCCTTAACCTCAGAGAGCTTACATTTTTGATGATGTTACTTTACCAAACTGCAGTACACACTGATCTTTGCAGATGATCCTTTAGGCCATCCCTAAAATCTGTTTCTGCTCTGGAAATAATGTAATTTCTAACATATGCTTAGCTCTAGAAACAGCAGTCCCCAGCTTCTCTATTCCTAGCTCTCATTAAGGCTATACCAGGGTATGTGAGTTCATATATTCCCTAACAGAAAAAGAACCTCTGGGGATTTCCAAGTTGGTTAGGGCTATGACCCTTGAAGTCAGATCGAATCCCAACCCCCTCCAACTCACCAGTTGTAGTAATGTATTAAATCACTCTGATACTCATTTTTAAATCTCTAAAAAAATAAAAGGCTAGTAACATTTATTTCACAGATTTTCTGTGAAGATTATTTAAGGTGGAGTGTATGATGCTCTTAATACGATACCTGGCTCATAGCAGACATTTAATAGAGTAGTGGCGTTATTTTGAGTCGAGACTATGAGATGGGACAGTGTCTGTCATATTCATTATTATATCCCCAACATTTAACACAGTGCCTGGAACATTATGGGCACTGAATAATTATTTAATGAGTTAACTAACTATCTTATTCATTAACTAAAAACATGGGTTTATTCAGGTTCTCTCTTCTCCCACCTGATCCCTTATAACATGAAAAAGAGTAAAGCCAAGTGAAGTCCATCAGACATGATATAGCTATTTAATAAACCTAGAATGGTCAGCCATAACTGAAACAAAACTAGTTTTCAGGGGACTTACATTCAGGTTAAAACCAGGGTAAGGGACAAGGTTTGAGGCATGCCTTGGACACGGGGACAGACTATGACAGTCAACCTTACAATGCTCTTTCACTGGTCCTGAGCAAAAGCTTCCAAGGTCAGCAGACCTCTGCAGAGCTGTGTTGTGGAAGAATGTTCTGGGACTCGTGTGCCCAAGACAGAACCTCTGCCAGGTGTGCCCTCTCCTCCCTGGAGGTGTTTGTGTCAGGTAAGAACTGGGTTTGTCTGCCAGTTACAGAGATCTGATTACAGTGGTTTAAATACATAAGAGTTTGATACCAGTAACAGGAAGTCTAGGGGCAGTAGCTGCTATCACTGTTTCGGCAGCTTGAAGATTTCAGGGCCAAGGTCTCTGCAACTCTCTTGGCCTTTTCCTCATTGTCCATAGCGTCCAAATATGAAGTGTGTGTTCCAGGCATGAAAAAGAAGCAAATGGCAAAGCCAGAAAGCACAGCATCTGTGCAGGAAAACAAAAGAGTTTCCAGAAATCCTACACTTCAGTTTTATGCATCATGGGCCAAAATTCTGTCATGTGGCCTGCCCTAGGTGCAAGAGAGATTTGGAGCCACATGGATTTCTTTTTTTTCAGCTAGACATATTGCCGCCCTCAAAAAACTATGTGAGTAAAACAGAATGGAAAATGGAGATGAGGTAAGGAGCTAGAACACTCGGCCCCGTATTGCTCACTTCCTAAAATTTGAAATGAATGACAGCCAGGTTTTTGTACTGAACTCTTCATCTTTAATCACCTCCTCTACCAAACTGTTATAAAAATATAAAGTCTTGCAGTGGCTGCTTGAAGCTCAACTGTCTGGCAGCCTCTCAATCCGGAGAGCTAATCCTGCGACCAGGGCCGTAATGGTCATTCACTTTAGACGAAGATGCTTTTAATATAACTAGTAGAAAAGCTGCTTATCTCCCCTCATATGAAGGCATCTTCAAACTAATAAGATAAACAGGATCAATATTTTTTTCATTACCGTACAAAGCACGATAGTCATTGAGCTTCGCCCTTCTGCACAGTGGAATGCATGGCAGAGGCCTCACTACACCCACATTTCTTCCCAGCAGAAGAGTCTCCTAGGCTTCCCATCCTAGAGTTCCCCCTCCTCCTGAACATACATCATCCTCATGACTATGAAGAAAATTATCTCACAAAGCACCAATATCTCCAGGTCAGTTTGGAAATACACCTAGAAAAACCTCTGTAATCTCAAAGGAACCTAAAAACCAAAAGATGGGCTTCAAGAAATCACTTGCAGTAGTAAACCAAAATACAATCTCCACCAACATTCCCCGCTCTCTAAACACTTTGGCAGTGATTCCACTCTCGATGAAAATTTCCAAACCCATAACCCATGAACTCTTAACTCTCCCAAAGCATAAAAAATTACCTTATCACTGATTGAAGCACAGACAAAACAACACCCTCAGATCACACTTCTCCTGCATCCAACATTCAAGCTGATTCTCAAGACCAGTAGAAATGGCTACTTTACTTAGACAAGAGGGAATACAGCCTAGAGACCCTGAGCCTCATTCCCAGCCATGTCCCTAACAGATGTAATCAGATCACAGAACAGAAAGTAACATCAAATGCCCACCTCCCTGAGCTCAGAGTCTAGAAGATTATCAGTGAAAAACCTGCGGTCTTCAGTATCTGGTCCCACTCACCTCTCCAGTCTCACCTCCAACTGTTCTCCACTTTGTACTCCATTTCTGTACCAAGCCATGCTCTCTCTGACCTCTTTACTTTGTGCATCTTGCTCCCCTGCCTTGAACACTCCTCCTCTTTCCTGGCTTATCCTGGCTTATTCTTATTTGTTCTTTAGCGTGCAACACCCCTTCTGGGTTAGATATTTCACCTCTGTGCTTTTCATTCTATTTCCTCATCAAGCACTTGTCATATACACCGTTATAATCTAAGTCTCCCTTGCTTTTTATACCACCCCATCCCTTCTCACATCCCCCAGTAAGTTCTATGAGGGTAGCAGCAATGTTCACCTTGTCACAGATGTATTCTCCATGCCTGTAACTGATTTAGAATGAATGAGTGAGGTGTCTAAAAGCAGGTACAGATCGGGGACTTTGTGCTCTCTCTCAGAACTTCCTGGCCAGATTTTTCTGCAGCTCAGATATACGGACTCACTCTGCCACTAAGAATGTGCAGACAGAGGGAAGACAATGCAAAGGATTCAGAGTACAGCTCCACTACCAGGAAAACAGCTCATTAGTAGATTAACTAGTGAAAGATCAGAAGCAGCATAGTGTATGCTGTCAATGATTGTGTCTGTGTAAGTTTCTTTATAGGTTTGTAGAAGGATTGTTTTGTCTTGTTTCCTTTTGTTTACTAGTATTCCTATATTATTTTCTTCTTCTGATTGGTTACAGCTGGTTGTATCCAAGGCAATTTTAAACATCTGGTATAAATTCAACTAGCACCATGATTTTAAAGGGGAATAAGCATACTAAAATGATGGCAGTCCCCAGACAAATCATCACAGCCTTTTGTCATGAAAATTACAGTATTCACTCCTTATCCATGGGAAATCTGTTCCACAACCCTCAGAAGATGCATGAAACCGGAGAGACCTGAACCCAACCCCACAACTATGCTTTTCCCCACTACATACATATGTATGGCAAAGTTTAATTTATAAATAAGACTCAGCAAGAGATTAACGGCATAGCTACTAATAAAATAGAACAATACATTGTAATGTGCTCTCTACCTCTCTCTCCCAAAATATCTGACTGTACTGTACTTGCCCTTCTTCTTGTGATGATGTGAGATGATTAAATGCCTCCATGATGGGACGAAGTGAAGGACAGGCATGTAACAATAGCATTAGGCTACTATTCATCTTCTGACAATTCATCAGAAGGAAGATCATCTGCTTCTGGACTGAGCTTGACCATGGATAACTGAGACCACAAGAAGCGAAACCATGGATAAGGAGGGGACAAGTGCAGATACGGTAATGTTAGGAAACCTCAAGAGAGAAAAGAAATGGGGAAAGACAGTAAATGAATTGTTTTGCTTTAGATTCTAGGCTGTCTCCCTGCAGACAGAACAAGTCTGTCTGAATCAAAATCTATGTGCCAGTGTGTTAACCTTGTCCTAACTAGGCTGTAGGTAATCAGGGGACAGGGCATCATAAACCCACACTCTTCTCTCCTTCAGATAACACAACTAACAGCACCAACGAATGTTCATCTGGCCCCTCACAAAGCAGCCAGAGCACAAGGTCTAAAACTCTCAACAGTTACCATCCTCTACTTGGCATTCAATATTTGAGTATATATAATCTATCACTACAATTGGTTGTGAACTCCTAGATGGGAATAGGGACCATTTCTTCCCACCTTTGGATCCTGCACAACACTGAGCCATCCAGTGCATTGCTTGCTTATGTCTCTTGATTTTTCTTTTCTTTTCTCTTTTTCTTTTTTTGGATGAAGTGAGATTGTCAAAGGGAACTGGAATGTTAAACATTTAATTATAGCTCACTATTTTTCTTTGTTTAACTGATATTTAATTCCATGACATCAAAAACATTCGATTTTAATAATAATTATGTTTTTCATTATTTTCCTCCGAAACCTTATGACTGTTTTGCTACTGTGAAAGCTCGAGTGTTTTTAAACAGTTATTGAGTTGCTTTAAAATTCCATTAAATTTTACTTTTTATCTAGCATGCTCATTCTTTTAATCCATGAATTTGACTAATGGAAATTGATTTCTTTCTCCTAGGTGTCATTTTCTTGCCACATCTAACCTATATACCTTGCTACTGACTCATAGGTTTGATGTAGTAATTTCTGATGCTAAATTTGTAAATTATGTTATATTTCTTAAATTTGAAGAATATTGCTTTGTTTTCTTTCCAGGGGTATTTAATATATCTGTCATTTTCCATTCTAGGGGACTTTTAACTTTTTTTAATGGTAGAAATTCAAATGAGACCAACTCTATCTCATTAAACACTCAAATATTCAGATCTTTGGGAGTAACTGTTGCTATCATCATTTGTTACAACAGTCTACGAATCATTCATTATGTAAAATAGGTGTAATACTACTCAGTGAGCATGGAAATTACCTTCGTTATGCTTGTCTTTGATCAGTCTTACCTGCTATTCACTATCTGTGTGACCTTGGGCAAGTCATTGGACTCTCTGATCTTCTGTTTCCTCATCGGTACTTGAGTCACAGCATTGCTGGAAGATTTATATAAGAAAATGTCTGGGAAAGTTCCAGGAATGGTGCTTACCACATAACAGGGTGTTAAATAAGGGTTCGTTATCTTCCCTAATCATCTTCCTGGAGATTCTCCTCTCTTCGTATTCCTGTTCTATACCCTACGGGCCTTGTTGTCAAAGTAGCTAATGATCTTTGAATAGGGTATTTTCAATACTGAAGGCCTGAAAAGAAATTAATGTTCAAAAGAATTAATTTAGGGCATCAAGAGAGGCAATGGAGAAGAATTCTGGGTGCAAAAGTGCTTCGAGGTCCTGTCATCCTACACTGTTTTGGACTATAGCTCCTACCATCACCCAAGGGTCTGTCTCCTGTGCTAACTTTTAGAGTCAGGCAAAAAGAGAACAAAAAGTTGAGTTTTTCAGGATATTTGAAATTAGACAAGTCATTCAGAAGCAGTGCAACTTCCCTCTTAATTCTGGCCACAGGGTTCGCTATCACGCTAATGAGAAGAGAAAAGAACAGGATAAAAAATATCTCTAAACAATTAAAGGCATGACGGACTCTCTAAAGCAGGGGTCCTACTGGCCATCAGCACCTTCTCCTTCTCCACCTTGCCATCTCTTGAAAGCTTTGTGATGGTCTACTTTGAAATTCAGTGACAAAATAAAATGATGGGTGTGGTCAGGTGTATCTTCCAGCTTTCCCATGCTCCTGTGAGGTGGAGATTTTCTAGAAGGATTCAAAAATACTTCTTACTTTTATTAAGTGTCAGTTCTGCTGCTCAGCAGTAATTAAACTGAAAGGAAAATGTCAAGAATGATAAATTACTATTACAGGTTTATTCTTTCTTTTCTTTTTAACAACGAATCAGCCCTGTATCATGAAATTCTAAAATATTAACTTTGAGGGTATCGAAGGAGAAAGCCTTCCTGCTACGTTATTTTCAATAAATAATGTCTCAAATCCATGTAAATTATAAGGTCTATGATTTAAATATAATCCATAGTGTCTGAATACCCCATGTTTATCCAATTTCATTTAGAACTATTTGACCCTGCAGAAATAAATTACTGTAGCTGAAACAGGCATACATGGCCCATTTTGCTATGACTAACAGGAAATAGCTTTATATTTCAATATTCAACATAGGGAATAAAGTGGGGGTTAGTGAATGATTTTTCTGAATAAAGTCAATCATTATTAAAGCTTTTAAGAGACAAATTTCCAAGTGCTCCTGGCATATCCATTGAATCCAAATAGAGCCTAAGGGATCATGAGGAAAAGCATTAAAAGCCAATTACTTTTTCTGATCATATTCCAGACTGTAGGTCTCATTATTTGAAATAATCAAATATCCAGCTTATTTCTCAAACAAATAGAAGCTAAGATAATAAACAGGGTGGCGGTATGGAGCAATTTAAAGACCCCAACAATTGATCGGTTTTGGATGAATGTATGTGTGAAATCTAGAAACATAGTTTTCAAGACAGCAGAGTGTTTTAGCCAGCGTTCTCTGGATAGACAGACAGATAAATAGACAGACACATACATACATACACACATACATAGAGATCTATTATACTACAAGAAATTGACCCATACCATTATGAAGGCTGAGAAGTTCCACGATCTGTACCTGCAAGATGGAGACCCAGGAAAGCCAGGGGTAAAGTTCAGTCCAAGCCTGAAGGCCTGAGAACCAGAGTGCCAACATTTTCACTACATATAAGGAATGATTAGAAAATTAATCAGTAACAAGTAAAACGACAGAAATTAACCCTACAGATAACTAACATTAATCGAACATTTATTATAATCCCGGGTGTTAACACTTATTATCTCATTTTATATCCACAAAATCCTATTTTACAGATGAGGAACCCGAGGCCCAGAGTTTAAGTAGCTCATCTAGCATCACTCAACCAGTGAGAAGTCAATAGGTCTAACCAGAGTCATTGCTTTTAACAACAATCTGATGTTTCTTCTCATTTCAGGAGGAGCAAGGATTGTATCCAAGTAGAATAATCACTGTCTAGAAGTATAACAGAAGGAAGCAGCAGAAAGATAAACTCTGAGAAGTTTTATCAGATTTATTTTAATTCTTAATAGAAAATATTCAATAACATCAATTAAAACTTTTTTTTCAGGTTCTGCCTACAAAGTTGCAATTTAATACTGTATGTAAAAGGAACAGATGGCTAATAATTAAGTGACCCACTTTTGTAAAAGACAACTACTCTTTGGGACAAATAGCTTGTAAATAGATTTGAGAGTATTTCTGCCTTTGGGAATAAAAGAATGTTATGAACAGAGAACCTGCATTTCAAACTTTCTTATGTGTTTTTTCAAGTCTACATCACTCCTTTCAACCATAAAATTCCCTTAACAGAATTTGATTC
Organism: Spilogale gracilis; assembly: GCA_004023965.1. NCBI lineage: Eukaryota > Metazoa > Chordata > Mammalia > Carnivora > Mephitidae > Spilogale > Spilogale gracilis. The sequence continues at coordinate 3,952 of PITA01003700.1, read as the reverse complement.
TAAAAGCTTGCCATATTACTATGCACATATTTTATTATGCAGTTAAAAACAAGATTATAAAAATAAACTTTTTATGTTCTATTCAAATCAAATTGTCCAACTAATCCCCTCAGTAAAAGAAAACTTCACACACACACACACACACACACACACACACACTCACACACTCACACACACACACTTTATTTTTAATGGAGCTTACCTAAAATAGCGAACCAGATATGGGGTTAAGGACTTGTGTATTTATTATCCTTTTAAACAGAATTATTTAGAAAAACTCAACTTCAGTAACACTAATTTCTAACAGACTTCCAAATTACTAACATTTCTTCCCCCTATTTCTTCTTCAGCTTTCTTTATTCTCTTCTGTCTCCTAAAATCTTGACAATTACCATGATACTCCAGGCCATAAGGATCACTCATTTCTTGCCTCTGCACAAGAGTGAAGAAATCAGTTGATCTTTTGCTGTTATATATGGATATGCTACTCCTTTGATTACATTAAGTTATATACCATTCCATCCTGCCAGCAGACACTCTAGAAATACTCCTCGCTCCTTTGATGAAAGAAATTGCTTCTTGGAAAGCTCTTCTGGCAAGGACTTCCGGGAACTTTGGTGAGCCCCTAGAAGCCAAAAATGGCGTCTAGCTGACAGCCATTGAGAAGTTGGCCTTCAGTCTCACAACTTCAAGGAAATGAATTCTATCAACAATCAGAGTGAGCTTGGAAATGTTTTCTTCCCCAATTATGCCTCCAGATGAAAAGGCAACCTGGCTAGTGCCTTCATTACAGCCTTGTGGTATCCTGAGGAGTGGACCTAGGGAAGCCATGACAAACTCTTAATCCACAGAAATTTTAAGACAATAAATATGTGTTGTTTTAAGTCACTACGTTTCTGGTTAATTTGTTATGCAACACAAGTAAATGAGTACATATGTCTTCCTCTGAAGTCTTTGAGCCAAATACCTCACACTGAAACCTCCCACTCTGCTAGCTAGCTCTGTCCCATGTTGCTTGATTTCATAGAATCCTCTAGACCCTGTTCCCCTTCTTTGTCTATGTATTAACTTTCTCCTAGATGTACAATTTTGCATATTCAACTTGGAATCCAGTGTCCATGCTTTCATCCATTTTCTTGCCAATATCCTCACAATCTATTCCATTTTTCTTCCATAACAAATACCTGGCAAATCTCCAAACCTGAATAAATCTAACAATTTTCCTTCTTCATTCTTGCCTTGTGATCATTGAGAAAATCATTCAGCTGCACCAATTAGTAATAATGAAAATTCATGGCTATAGAAACATTTATTTTATCAAAAATAATGAAAAATGTGTATGCATTTTGCAAAGAATATTTTTAAAGTGACTGACAAAGTTCTAGATGCAATTTTAAGTAAGAACTCTCTTCACTGGTAGTTAATGCATTAAAAATGTGATTTCTTTAGTACTAATGCTATCCAACTATATTTTTAAGCCCTGCAAACACTTAATTAGTCAACCATTCCTGATACACCTGGCTCAAAGAAGCAAAGAAAATGAGGATTCTGAGAATCCTTCCTTATCGCTCAGTGGAAGTCCTGTCATAGATTTTCTATTCTCATTTCAGAAACAGTAATATTCTTCATGTTATTTGCTGGGAAAAGCTACTTTGATGTTCTAATTTGCTTTGACTTAAGGTATTATCAGTTAGAATACCAGTGGCCTCCTAAGGGCATAATGAATTTGTTTTTAATGAATACTGTGAAAGATACAGCTAAACATTTTGTCAAATGTATTAGATTGATTATTCTTTGTTACTGTCCTTGTCATATACTAACAAAAACTCTTAACTGCTTTTTCCCCTACAGATATTCCTAAATGCACCATTTACATATTTTACTTCTTTTCGGACACAGAGAATCCAGAAAGTAGACATTATTATTCTGATGAATTCTACCTATTTTATGATATTAATTTAATGGCTAACTAAAAAAAATAATTGTATTAAAGAATTAACATTGTATATTGAGGACAGTTTTGTCATATGAAAGTTCGTGCTTTTTTCCATTCTAAATATATACGTTCCTAAAATAGGTAGAATTGTTCTATGTTTGTATTTATAAGTATGACAGAAAATTTTTTTCCTTTAAAGTATATCATTTCCTTTTCAAGCTTCAGCATTTTCTGTCTTCTCTCTATACTTTTTCTCTAATAATTTAACAAAGATAGCCCTAGAATGTCAAAATCAAGACCCAAAAGATAAGTTTAGTTGATAATGAACCATGAAATAATGTTTTAAGATGGATACAAAAATTATTTATTCATTACTCCTTCAGAAACAAGTTACTTTTTGCGAAGCTATGAATTCACTTTGGTTATATGTCTGCCAGATTCTGTGAAGTAAAGTGAAGTTAATTGTAAGTTTCTTTTCCTTCCTGTCTACCCTCTTTCCATCCTTATAACAACTACCTCCTATATCAAAGGAAAAAGTGCCATCTAACAGCTAGCTACCAGCCTTTCCTCTTGTCCATAAGAACCCATCCATTCAACAAATGTCTACTGAGTGCTTAATATATGGAAGATGCTGTGTTAGAGGAGCTACATTTCTCCTCATTATGCCCTCACCTTCTGCCTGGAATAGATTTCTTCTGTGCACTGTGCTGTACTTCATTTGAGTTGGTTAATTACCTTTCAGGTCTCAAATTGGTCAACAATTCCTCTAGAAAGCCATCCTTGAATGAGCTCAGTGTCCCTCCCAAGTGATACCATGGCACTTGTTCTTACCTCTCCTATATCACTTTGTGTTACAGTTATCTGTTCAGTTGCTTGTGACCCTGAATACACTGTAAGAACTTTGAAATTAAGGAATTATTCCAGTCAGCATTCCCTAATGCTTAGCAGAGAAATTGACATATCAATGGTGGTGAATAAATATGGGGTCAGAGAGGAAGGACTATGGGAATCAAAAAAGCAATAAATTAATTTTCCTGGGAGGATTATAGAAAGCTTGGCAACTCATAAAGGACCTGGTAGGATAGGTAGAACTTGGAGAGAAAGTATTTCAAACAAAAGGAAAAGTTGAACCAGTAATGATGCAGGCTTTGTACAAAGTAGTAGAACATAGTGTAGATAGGAACCAGAATGCTGAATGAAATGTTCTGGCATGATTTTCCATAGGCAAATATATTCTTAAAATAGACTGGGGAAAAATCAAAAATAAATGAAACAAAACTCATCATTAACTACCAACTCCCATTTGAGGGGTTTGTTGTCCATATACAGTCCCTATGTTTTGCTATCCTGATCCCTCTATCTAAAATGACCTCGAACTCAAACACTGAGCAAGGTTTGGTTAAGTACCAGTCCCACAATAAAAGTACCAATAACATTAATAATGGTTATGATAATAACAACAGCTGCTTATAATGGAAAACTTATCATGTCTCAGGGACTATTTTAGGCACATTAAACACACTTCCAACAATCTTATCAACCCCAAAACATAGGTATTTTAATCTCCATTACAAAGAAGGAAATGGACTGAGAACTTTCAAAGAATATTCAAATATTCAAAGCCAGGTCCATTAACCACCAAATCTATACTGTCTCTACTACATAGCCTACTTCCTGGGCTTTCCTCCATCTGGAGCCCAGGGGCACCTTATCCATATCTCAATCATAGCAACTGCCTTGTCTCTCTTGTAGTTATTTTTATATCATGCTAATCCTCCTTTCTTCAGTAAACTCCTTACTTTGAACATCCAGTTTGATGCAACCCATCACTAAGAAGTACATAAATTATCCAATGCTGTCAATAAAGAGTTATCGAATAAAAATATTCTCTAAGATCATTTTTTAATAACAGCCCAAATTTAGCTATATTAAAGAGATGCACAAAATCAACTTACTTGTGGTGTTAATGATATTTAAAGTTTAAGCTCTTCCAAACTGGTTTTTGTTGTTGTTTAT